>QJNZ01000452.1:0-73997 GCA_004155055.1 Monosporascus sp. CRB-8-3
GGGTGGATACTCGGCGAGTAAACCTTGAGATATGGGGTATTAGGGGTAAAGATATGCGACTTCCCTTTTCCATACGCTTTGTCAGTTCTAGATAATACTCTTTCTGGTTGTCTATGGTCATAGACCTTCAAGTAGACCGTCTCGTCGCCGTCGAAGTAGTCGCGGACGGGTACCTTGTGCTTCTGGATATCCCCGCTCTCGAATTCGGCCAGCATGCGGGTGATGGGCTCCTTTCGGGATAACAAATCGCAATCCCAACCTTCCGGGTAACCCAACTAGTTCTAAGACTCCGAGGCACATCGTCAGCAACGTTATCAGCCAGGCATGGGCCACTCCCTCGCCCGTAGTACTACAAGCATCTAACTCTACTCCGTCCCCTTCTTATGTGAAATGACGGGACCTCGCGGACATTGGGGGAAAATTGTAGTGGGTGGATAGATAACGTAACGAACACCTGCCTTACGAAAGACACCGGTATCTCATTCTCATTCACGTCCATCTCGCGCACGCATCCGGGACCTCCCCTCGCGTACGTTGATCCACGTATCTCTATTGTCTTTATATCCGCGGCGATGCCAAGCAGTACCCCGGGTCTTCCGCCTGGAGAGCCGGACGCTCATCGGGACGTCGTGCGGGTCCTTGAGCGCCGGTGGCATCAGCGCCAGCACCTCGGGATCGGAAAGCCCCCGCATGCACCGCATGGCGTACTGAATCCGCTCAACCGTGCATTTGTGAGACCCCTGCGCCTCCGGGCTGCTCCCGCCGCCGCCATCACTCGAAGAGAGCTGCGGCGTCGAGACACTCATGGCTCGTCTCCCCGTAGCCCTCTTCCTCTTCCTCTTCCTCTTCTTCTTTTTCTTCTTTTGGCTCGCTCGGGCTGCCGGAATACTGGCGCTGCATCTCGAGGGCGCGCAGCGTCTCGAGCTCGCATTTGACCTCGAGCTGCTCCCGTCTCACGAGTCGGCGCTCGCGCTGAAGGCGTCGCCGCCCCGCTTGGATCTCTTCGAGCCATTGCCGCCGGTACTCGGTCTCGGCGTGATCCCGCTCGGCATTTTGCCGCTGCCGCTCGGCTTGCCGTCTCGCTAGCATGTGCTCGAGGGCCGCCTGCTCCTGCGGCGTGCGGCCAACGGCAGGCGCTTGATATCGCTGAATAGCATCTGCATCCATCGCGTGGGGAGGCATCTGGAATTGATATTCAAATATGGTTCACAATGTTCGTCATCTGGGGATCTGCGCCTTTTTATCGCTTACAGGCTACTGACTGAGTAGTAAATTATCAACGGGGCAGCCGGGTAGGCCTAATCGACGCTACGATTGTTTTCGTCGTACATTGTCCCCCTTGCGGCATGAAATCCCGATTTAGGGGTGTCTCGAGTATGTCTCGCTCCAGGGAGAAGCAGCTTAAACCCAGTAATAGGTACTCATATTGACAACTGCGACGACACTGACAGGGTGGCCGAGTTTGAGAATATATTCGCACTTTAAGGAACAGTCCTATTCTCCGAGTATGTCGGAACCTATGTGGCTTTAACAAGATGTGCTATCCTCTATGCCCCCGCATCCAGTGTATTTACCTTATACGCCTCCACATTCGCTTGATCTATTACCGATGGATTACGCTATACAGGCCAGACGGCGAGGCGCTCAGAATGATCTAGCACTACACAAAGAATATTGTGATAACTCTAGCTGGGAATATAACGCGAAATGTTCCTTTGGCGTTTGTGCAAGCGGCGGCCAGTCTCGATACACGAACTTGGGGTTGAATTCGCCCCCAACAGCTGACGCTCATCGTGACACAGCATTCCTCGTTCTTCTCCCGGGGCAACACCTACGTCGGACAGCACTAACTGAAACTCCTGAACGTCATAAGACATGTGAGTAATAGTTAGAGACCGAACCCCCTCCGCTGATAACCCATTGGACATGCCTCCGATAAGCCCATCTCCCAGTCCCTGGGTCATACGGCGCGAAGTCCCGTCTCAGATAGATGACATATCGAAACATCACTACAGAGCACTTCGCTAATCATGCGAAGTAGCAAAGCCTCCCAGGAATTTGCATACTTCGGCGTCGGCAACGTCACAGAGCTCCAATGCTGCACCGAGTCAGACCCCGACTCGACAGCCTATCGGCGCGCCTTCGGCGACGGCGATGGGATCCTCGACCGGGGCTGCCGCCGAACTCTTGGGTCGTAAACTGCATCTCCGGGTGCCAGAACACGACGCTGCTTTACACCTCGTTCTTTCAGGACGGAAGGCTGGACAGCAACGGGTCAGGGAAAGTACAGCGATTCGCCGCATGCGCTAACGCGCCCACCACCGCGAAGGCGGCGCGGACAGTGTTGGGTGCGTTGGCGGGCAATATGAAGACGTACAATCGTCATTACCTGCCGGCTTCCCGGCCGAGGCAGCAGAGCATATTGGTATGCTCGCGAAGGATGATTTGATAATTTATCACGTCCACATGACGCAATTCCATGGGCCACTATGCGTGCTATCCTGAATTCCACTCGCCGGTGAAGCCGCTTACGGACAGTTCGATGCCGAATACCACGGCAACCGATCTTTGTCTGGGCAAATATGTGCTAGTGGATACAAGGCATTGCCGTTTGCTGATCCGGATATCGTTGGAATAGGGGTTCGTGGTGACGGGCTTTCAATATATGGAAGACAGCTGCTGACAGCTAACTATCTATCTGTTCAGGCGCGGGTGTCACACTTCAATGCGTCTTCATTATCAACGTCTTGCTGGCTTTGTTCATCTCTGCATTGGCCACGAGGAGGAAGAAGCGCAGGCGATCCAAAAACACCACGCGACGTCTCACCTGTCCCCAAGAACGGGTACGAAGACCCTCCCATGTCTACAACACTTCTATCAGCGCGGGCAAATCCACACAAAAAGGGCAGGCATGGGAAGTTCTTGTATCAGGCATAAGAGTACTCGGTTACTCCAAGCGACTATTAACAATCAATTGACGATATTTGTTAGTTTGACCGGGAAGCATTAAGAGGTATGGTGCGGGTTTCAGAGGTTGCCTGGATTGCACATCAACGCCTATGCCTCTCTTCGCATCCTCCGATATCCTTCATTCTTAGACGTCAATGCTTACATTCATGCGTCTAAGGGCATTACTCCCGTCGGCATTATCGGCGTCGATGGTGAAACGTTCGCTTCGGCTTGGCCGAAAAGCTGAAAAGGATGTTATTCACTCTTCAACTCTATTTAGAGGAGTACCGCATCTCCCCCGTACTAGGAGTCCTGATGGAATGGACTAATGCTAACTAACCGAGCGTTGGACTAGTCGACTCCTTCATTGAAACGGATATTTCGTGGATTGGGTAGGCGTTAAGGGGCAGTCAGATGTACATTTCATTGATACAGGAATTTTATTTCTCGTTATCGTATAACAGCATCGGGTCTCTATAATAGTGGAGTGTGACTGCGAGTTGCCAGAAGCTACCAAGAAGACACACAAGGATGAAGTGAGCACTCGACACACTCATTTGCGACATGTTAGGCGACCATACGCCAGAGTCCGTGGCTCATGAACCCTAAGAACCGTTGTTTCGTTACCCCGTTTCGGACGGGCGCTTCTAACCTACATTATCAATACCTCGCTGAATCATAGCAATAACCTTGATACGAAGTCAGATCCCAACTCTAACCTTGTTGCGGAAGATTAGGCGTAGTAGGAACGTGTATAAATGTCAAGACCTGCGGCTGGCTACTTTGAAAATCGCGAGTTTGAGAGAAGAAACTTAAGCTACCTTTTACCACTGTCAAGGGTACTGTCTCTCCTCCTTACGCCCGCCGACAGGATCCGCGAAACAGAGATTTCTAAGAATGCGTCTGTCTGTGCTGATAAGCGCCGGAGGCTTCCTCTCGGCCGTGGCCGTTGCGGCGCCGGCCATTGACCTGCGAGGTGAGGGGGGTGCAGATGAACCAAATGACGAACAAAGTCTCAGCTGCATAATACCCATTAAGGAGTCGCAATGCACCCGTCAGTACCTTGACGGCGCCGAGGTCCAAATGGCGAAGGGGAAGGCCGTCCAATGGGGCAAATTGAACAAGATCAATGGACGCAATGCGGGAAGATGGGCGTACGGAAATGCGGCCCTGTGGATTTGTAACTGTAAATCGGTATGGCCACACGGCGTTGGTAAAGAGGAACTGGACGAATTCGAGAAAATAATGGAAAAGCAATGCGGACCAAGGGGCAGTTCGATTAACTTCAACAGATTATTTTTAGAGCAATCCTATTTGGGCTATATTTTTATTTTCCTGCCACACTTTGACAGCTGCCAATTTCCTAGTAACCTGTATGGGACCAACCCATAACCCCCTAGTGTTAAAAGTTAACGTTTTAGGTGCGATTTTCAATTAATTATCATCAACAACGCATTTCCGTTTCTTTTCGTACTTACCTGCAACCTGGCGCATTGCAACAACAGCAATACCACCGCTCCGCCACGCCTATGAGCTCCCTTTTCAGGGTACGCCTTCCTGTTGACTAGTACAACATGGTATATCTTCCTTTGCTCCACGAAGGCGGCCCTGATGGCGGCGAGGGCTGCGATACAGTGGGAGAACTTATGGATTCCCTGAATCGCTTGCTTAGGAAGGTTAGGAAGGTTAGGAAGGTTAGGAAGGTTAGGAAGGTTAGGAACTAATTGACTTAACGGAGGATTGATTGATTTTTCTATATATTGTTGTGGTGCGTCGTACTTTATGTAGCATTAAAGATTAACACATATGTTGTTGTAATGCTGGTGTTAATTGAAAACGTTGCAAAACCCATATAAAATCAGGTGTATCAGGGTTGGTGCAGGCATTAGGGGGGTATGGGTGGGTCTCTTACAGGTTACTTGGAAGTTGACAGCTGTCAAGGTACCTAGGAAAATAAAAATATAGCCCAAATAGGATCGCTCCATTGCAAACCCTACCTTATTATAGTATCCAGTATGTGATTAAGCAGCTGGTTGGTATAGGGCAATCACCGACTTCGCCCCTAAAGGCACATCTAGGGTTTGTTTTCTATTGTCCGCCTTGCCAGCACTTGCCAGGGATGTTCTCCATTCTGCCGAGCAAGACAACAAGCTCATTAAGGTCCTCAACGATCGATCTCTCTTTTCATATTCGGAGCTCATACAGATCCGTTATACATGGAGGAATAAAATCCTCGAGAGATTCTGCGCGGCAATAGATCGGGAATTTGAGGTGTAGAACCGAAAGAATCGGTATGTAATTCAAGGTGAGAAGAGGGAAGATCATTCTGACTCTTCCTCTCTGACGACAGTTGCTGGGTAAGTAGCAACTTCATATGCAACTATAGAGGTATACGCAGTACTTAGAGCATGCATATAGCAGGGGCTACTACTAAATGGCCTACACCATCCTTCGATAAGCCCCTCGTTCCGTACTGATAAGCTTTGCCCCGCTAAAATTTCAACTACCTTCGGCCGGAGGTATGTAGATAATGCTTAAGCGACTCACCAGGGAAACCTACCTGGCTCAGCTACTTCTCATGCATCACTCCATGACCTACTAGAATACCCGAATTCTCCTTTCTACTCCTAACCCTCACGAACCCGGTGTCCTTATCAGTGAGGGGAAGAAGAAAAAGGAGAGTACAGAATTATCAAGCCAAAAACATGGAAGACGACGAGACGACAAAACCATCCGCCGCGACCGAAGCAGTCGCAGCAGGCGCCGGCGCAGACTCCGACCCCGACCCGATCGTCGCGAGCTACGACGTGTACGCGAACCCGTCTTTGCCGGCGTCGCGGCAGCTGCTGATCCTGCAGCACCCGAACAAGAAGCTCACCTCGTCCTCCTCCACGGATATGGCGGTGACGGAGGTTCGGCTGAAGCCGCGCACGGGCATGGTGGAGGTGGACGTGCCGCTGTCGCACGCGCACGCCGACTACGACCGCGAGAAAGGTTTGAGATGGGGCAGCGCGCTGCAGCGGTCGGCGGCGGCCAAGGGCGGCGGCAGCCACGGGCTCGCGGGCGGGTTCGGCGTCGGCGTGCCCCCCGGCCGCGGCAAGAACGCCGGCGGCAAGAGGGGCCTCAACGAGGAGGACCTCGACATGGACATGCTCGCCGACTGGAGCGAGGCCGTGCGCCAGGACAAGGTCCTGCGGACCCAGACCCTCGGCGGACAGTATCCGCTCGAGGCCGAGAGCAATTGCCGGTGGATGGTTGGCGTTTTCCAGGGCGGTGAGTAGTCTGCTGACTGCCTAGGTTTTCCTGTGTTTCGGTATCCGGACGGACCGCGGGAGACGAATAGCTAAGTGAGTAACTAACAAATGTGGCTCGTAGACCAGCTACACTTAACCCCGGCAACATCCCTCATCCACCTGCGACCACAGCTCCACCACCTCGACGCATACGCGGAACAAGACCGTCTCTCACGACCGCGCGAGGCAGGTGGTCCCGCCGCGGCGTCGTCGTCGGGCGCGGCGGGTAAGGACGGTGCGGCGCCGGCCCCGGCGCGCGCCATCACGATGACGATCAAGAGCGCGTCGACGAACGAGATCGCGCAGGAGACGATGGCGGACCGGCTGCGCGCCGTGCAGACGGAGCCCTGGAGCCGGCTCAGGTACGAGCACGAGGAGAGCGACCGCGCCTGGGACATGTTCTCGAGCCACCTGCTGTACAAGGCCCCGGCCCCCGCCTCCGGGTCCGCGAAGGATATCAGGGACAGCGGCAGCGATGTGAAGGGCAAGGGCAGGGCGAAGGACGGTCCGGACGACCAGCTGGAGAGTCGCGCGCCGCGGTTGAGGGGCGGCTGGTCTGCGGACGAGTTCCTGCGCGCCGTTAGCGGGCGCCTGGAAGAGGGCGACGGGAATCGGGGTGCCGACGAGGGCGCGCAAGTCAAGCAGTAAGACGGCGGCGCCGCGGCTGGTTCATCTAAGGCGCCGGGGAAGGCCCCTGCTGCTCCCGCTACGCCAGCCAAGAGAGCGGGAGGCAAGGGCAAGTCTGTCGCTTTCAGGGGCACCGCTATGGAGATTGATTAAGGGAAAGTCATTCTATAATCACTGGCTAGGGATTAAGATCTGATGATGGCACCCGCATTGTTACGGCGTTCTCACATTATAGGGGTGGGGGCGTGCAGGGGTAAAAGGAAAGGAAAGCCAGCAAAGGTGCTGCTAGTTGTCTAGTACAGGACAAAATAAAATACAAGAGGGCGGCTTATGTCCACGTTCTTCGTAACTATGTATATATCTATTGCTAGTCTGGAGAGTCGACTAAACGACCCGAGATTTTGCGGCCTATTTGGCTTGCAGATGCAGCTGTCAAGCATCGATGCTGATGATGCCCTTAAACTCTCGCGGGCGGCTATATTGGACACGTCTATCAAAAGAAGAACCGAGCGAATAGCCAGCAATAGCAAATTGGGCCTTCTCCTTTCCTTTTCTTTGAAGTTCTTGGTCTCGTATGACAACCCCCTTTTTGGGAGTCCCAACCACATACCACTACTCCCGTCCCACGGCTAATCAACCCCTGGCAAGCCAAGCGTAGTCCGAATAACGGATAAGACGGTAGGTCAGTGCATGATTTATTTCAACAATTCAACATCGAGGCCGATGGACCTCATGAAGAGATTGACACTGTCCAGACGCTCCTTTGCCATATCAGCTGGCAGCGTCTTGGCGACACCGACAGTATCCATGACGCGATCCTTCACAGCGAGCACCAATCGCTGCTGTTCCTCGGGGCTTGCGTGAATGCCAATGGCCGCAAGGAATTGCCATACATAGATGTCTTCTCCCGATGTCACAGTACCGGGGAAGATGCTAGGAAGTGAGGGTGCAAGGGCATTGAAGAAGTGGTTGAATGTGGCCGTCCTGCATCATAATTAGTTAACGGAATTCTGTAAGAGGAGAAATAACACTCACCATTGCTGCCAGTTAGGGTCGTTGCTTGCCAGAGTTTGCTTAATGAGTTCAGCACGGCTGAGGACCATGGTGAACATGTGGGTTCCAACGCGGGTGCGGGCAACTTTGTCAACGTTCAGATTTTGGACCATGAGGCCGAGAACAGCCGTGACAATAGGAAGTTCGGAGTCGTTTAGGACTTGGAATAGGCTCGGGGTGACAGCCATGGTGAACAGCTCAATGCTTTCACGGATAGCGGCTCGGAGAGTGACGGGTTCGCCTGGCTGCACCTGCGCGTCCCGGACGATGTCGAGCTGATCGAGATGGATGACGATTAGAGTGAGGATGGTGGTACGCTGCTCATGGCTAAGGAAACGGAAGATGCGGGGAATCGCTTTCATGCCCTTCGGATAAGATATGAAAGCGATGAACGGGTGTACGGCGGTGGCTCCAATCGGCTCATGGACCTTCAGGGCGTTCCACAGGCGTTCGTTTAGCACCTGCAACTCGGCCTGGCGCTCAATGAACTCTTCACTCGGGTTGCCATTGGGCGGAGGCGGGGGAGGCATCGTGCGCGTGAGGTCTTCCATCTTCATCAAAGCTGAGTAGACCTTCTCGATATCTTTCAGCGTCACCTTCCTATCCAAGTCGTTGGTCGCTACCTGAGGACGGTGAGCGCTACTTGGGCGATTGGTGTCAGTTCCACTCTCTGTGCGTTTTATATTCAATAGAGGCTTGGGTGTTTTCGTGTTACTGAACGAAATCTTGCCCAGACTACCCTGGATAACGAGTTGCTTGTTCTTGGGCTTGTTCTTCGCCGCCTCAACCGCACGCTGAACCTGTTGCTCCATTCGTTGCATGTGGTTCTCCGGTCCACGTCCGTGTCGCCGCATACCAGCGTGGCGACTGCCTGTCTGAAATAGGTATGTTTGAGCAAAGTTGTTCAAAGGCTGGTTCGGGTGAGGTCGCTGTTGAGCCCTAAGAGAGCTCAGAACCTGATAGTAGAAGTCCTCCGCGAGAGCGGCATCGGTATCGTGCTCGTTTGGATCGCCAATAGCGGCCACAAGCTGCTGTAGTTGGATTCTTGTGATGAAGCTCTTGTCTTGCGGGGTCATCAATCCATTATCCTTGGATAGAACAAATATCTTGTGGTTACGCTTGGCGCGTCTGGCCTCGGCTTCAAGATATGCTGCCTTGTCCTCCTCTGACAGCTGAGGTAGCTGAGGTGGTTGATTTAGCATCTGACCCTGTCGGGAGAATGAATCCTGTGATCGATGGACCGGATGAGCCTGTACCCCGACTCTAGCAGCATCTCCAGACAAGCGATTGGGATTCTGTAAGATCTGAGTTGGACCGACCACCGGAGGAGCTTGCTGTTGTTGAGTCACAGGGCCAGCTAGAGCAGGACCGGCAGGCGGCGTGTCTCGCGAGGGACGTCGGAGGATGGTGACAGGATGTCCATGTGGACCGCCTTGGGCAAGTCTATGGCCGTCATTGCCCTGCGATCCCGCAGACTGTCGGTAGTCCTGTTGTTGCTGTCGGTAATCTATGCCTTCTGGACGGGGGTGCTGGACAGGCTGCTGGAGGGGCACGGGTTCGGGCATGCTGAAACTCGGCTGCTGTTGAGGTTGAGCTGGTGCTGCCGGCTTAGGTCGAGCTCGCATAGCAGCCTCGACCTCCTCCAAACTCATCATCTTCCGTCCCGTGATCGCAGGCCCCGGAGGCTGCTGTTGAAAAGCCGCGGCCGGGGTTGACGATTTCTTTGGCGCGACACCCCATATTGAAGCGTCGACTTGAAGATCAGAAACCGGCTCGGGTTCTTTATACTTCTCGTACCCAGATCGGACAGGCTTCGGTGCCTGCTGATAAGAGTAGCCCGTGTTGTAGTTCTGCGAAGGCGCTGTGGTAGTCGGCTTGGCTACGGGCTGTTGGCGATTAAAGCGAAGATGTTCCTCCTCAATGGCTCCGGCCACTTTAGCTGTCTGGCCGAAGAAGTCGAAATCCTTTCCAACAGAGTCGTTAGAAGGGCCATCTTCTCCTCCGAAGGTGTCGTCATTGAAAGCATCGTCCGTCTCGTCCAACTGATCGCCGAGGCCGTCGTACGTATCATCGAAATCCAAGGCGTCCATATCATTATCATGTTCAGCAAGCGCCGCAAAAGGATCGTGGGACTGGCCGAAGCCAGGGGCGGCCGTATTATGAGGAAAAGACATTGGTGCTGCTAGGAACTACGTTCCCCGTCCAGGCTTTATGGCCGATGAAGTGTAAAAATAGAACCGTGAATCTAATTATGTATGGTCAGCATTCAGTAGACGGCCTTCAACAGCGTAGCGTGGAAGGAGCTATGGATGTAGTCGGAAGCAAGGGTATAAGCAGACATGAGAGGTGAGTCTCTTAATGGGGAAGAGAGTGTTTAAGCGGACGAAACTGCCAAGCTGCTGGCTGTTGAATTTAACTCTCTGTGATAAATGTGGTGACCTGACTTCGCTCTCCACGATCTTTGTGCTGTCCTCTGAGAAGAGAGAAGAAGGGGGCGGGGGGGGAAGGCCATTTTTAGCGATTAGATATTACGGTCCACGATGAGGGGCAGCTCTTAGGTAAATGCTCCCTCTCTGTACTGCTTAAGTACAAAGTGCAGGTGCAGTCCAAGATGGCGGGATAGACAGAGAAATGCGTAAGACGTAGAGTATGGGTAATGACAGGAACAGGGAGACTTACAGCTAAGAGATGTGAAATACTATGCGGATTGCGACGAGTAAAGGACGCCGAACCATGATGCGAAAAAAAGACCAAACTGGTAGGTAGGAAGAATCAAAGCACCCGCGACAAGTTGCCAGCGACACCTAAAGATGAAGTTGAGGCAAGAGATCTAAGGCGCGAAGATATACTTCGGGAAGAAGGCAACAATAAAGTGTTAGCAGGACGCGATGCAATACTAATTCTTTATTCTGGGCAAGACCAGAGAATGGTGGAAAGGTTGAGATGATGTTGACTTGCGTTGCCCAATTCTCAGCCTACAGATACAAGCGAGAATAGATCTCTGACGACTACGAAACATGATTTGTTCAAATCTACAACCTTTTGGGGCAGTGTGGCGGAAAGACTGCACCATTGTGGCTGGTGCTATCATTACACATTTTACATACTAAGGAAGGGAAAGGTGATCCAAGCTTCCGGAAGGAGACAGGTAGTCAGTCACGTGACTTTCCTCTTTCTTGCCTCTTCTGCTCGTATGTGCCAAAGAGAGGCCAAGAGAGCCGGTGGCAACAAGGGGCACAGGCAGGATAGCGTCTCTTTATCCACTGATGGATTCAACCGGCCACGCAGAATGCATGCATGCCGTAAGTAGCATAGCTGGAATTCCCCTATAGACTCTCAGATTGCCCATTTCCAAGGCTAGCACCCATAGAAAACTGGATATCCGATAGGATACGAGGTTCGTAATGGATAAATAACACTATTCCGCTGGACTCCTGCGCCTCTGTGTTGTTCAAATCCCTACTGCCTACTCTATATTTCCGAGGCTACTTGTTCCCTTGTAGACAAGAGGCACTAGGTATTGCTACAGACAGTGAAAGTTGAAGTTGTCATTGGCCGAATAGATCCAAGCATCGCGAATCGTATTGCTGGTCTCGGGTCCCGGAACTTTTACAAATCGATACTTTTGGCAGGTAATAAACTTGACAGCTATCATGTCACGAACCAGGGCAACTTACAGCTCGGCCTGGAACCAGGGGTCGAGCACTTGCTAAAGGAAATACGAGGGCTTGGATCTCGGTAGCCCTATACCTGATCAGGCTTTAATGAGAAACCCCAGATTCTTACCGACAGGTACCATAAAGGTAAAATTGCAGATTAGATGTGCCTATGAAGTTGGGGTCTTTGCATAAATGTATGTGTATGTATGTATGTATGTATCTACATCTTAGAACTGAAAAAGCTGATAATATGGAACATATCATATCTTGTTTCTGCGAATGTAAAACATGTACAAGCAACGTTTAAAAGTGACGACTGACCACTTGTCTTTTTTTTTTTACCCTAATGTGTCTTAACACCTTATCTGGACCTTATTATTGCTCCAGGTCGAGATAGTACCCCCGGCTAACCGGATATAGCACCTAGTGATCGCTTTGCCCGGGTCTAACGACCCAGTTCAGGGGGTCGAGCTAGAAGGGAGAGAGAAGGAAGGATGCAGCAGTACCACTGTCTATACTGCACGCTTTGAAACCTGGAACCTTTGACTATTTTACCCGCACTAAGGAATCGTGGGAATGATTGTACAGAGTACGGTGTACTGAAGGTACCTACCTACTTTTTAAGTGCTGAGGTAATGGAAGGCTTTAATCCGTGCCGTCAAATCCTTACAATTTTTACGCGACTTTTCGTGCAGTTTTAAGAACGAGTTCGCATTCTCATTCTTCATTTCGATACGCCCATAATGCATTATCTCCTCCGTCAAGCTTAGAGATGTCTTAGCTATTCATTCAACTCGTTCAATACTGGCCTCTTAATTGGGTCCATTGGTTCACGACATATTTGTTCTCTATGCTCTCGTTGGGCGCGCTCCTTTTGGCATCCATCAAGGAACGCGAAGTCGTGGGATCCCTTCCATAGTCTCTCCCTCTTGTCTACAACCAGTTATTCACCTTTCGCCCTTTGGGTTTAACAATATTCCACTCCTTACCTAAGAGGCCAACGTTACTCATACGTTGGAACGTAAATCCGGATACCTCTCTCTCTATTCGCCTCTGGTGTGGCCCCACCCCCTTTCCACAGGGCGAACGAACTCTTTTTGAAAGAAGCTCAAAGCCTGTCAACATCATTTTTTGTGTATCTGATCCATTCTACTCAACAACCATCCGGATAGCAATTCTAGCAGCGTCTGGCGAAATTCATTTCGCCTCTCACCTTCGAACGCCATGGCTGCCGGTAATGCCCGTATCGTCAGATACCTGCTTTTCGCTGTCTTTGTAGGTTTAAATCAATTTCTGTCCCGGTCGAGCCGTCGAAATAGTACTGACTGATATTCTTTGTCTAACGTCGTATAGTTCATTCTCGTCTTCTACTTCATCTCCCACTCTTCCTACGATGGAGTAGCGCTCAGCTCCGAGAAATTCGGATATAATAAAGGATCAGCAGCGTCAGATGGAACCTCGGGGAGCAATATACAAGGCGCCTCGAGCAAGAGCGGGAGCAGTTCGGGATCGACCAAGGACTCGACACAGTCGCCGATAGGCACCCACAAGCAATCCAATAACCCTGCCGAGGCTCCGATGCCCCTCACCCCTGCGGATCCCGGTTGGGATGATCTTCTGGGAACTGCCCCGGGACCCCGTATGAACGCCACCTTCGTCTCGCTCGCGCGTAACAGCGATGTATGGGAGATTGCGCGGTCCATCCGCCAGGTCGAGGACCGCTTCAACCGCCGATACAACTACGACTGGGTTTTCCTGAACGACAAGCCTTTCGACGCTACCTTCAAGAAGGTGACAACTTCCCTGGTGTCCGGAAAGACGCACTACGGCGAGATCCCTAAGGAGCACTGGTCGTACCCTGAATGGATCGACCAGGACAAGGCGAGGAAGGTCCGTGAGGATATGGCCAATCGCAAGATAATCTACGGCGACTCCGTCAGCTATCGTCACATGTGCCGCTTCGAATCCGGTTTCTTCTTCCGCCAGCCGCTGATGATGAACTACGAATGGTACTGGCGAGTCGAGCCCAGCATCGAGCTCTTCTGCGACATCCACTACGACCCCTTCCGATATATGGCCGAAAACAAGAAGAAGTACAGCTTCGTGCTCAGCTTGTACGAATACGTCGAGACCATTCCTACGCTCTGGGATAGCACCAAGAAGTTCATGAAGAACTTCCCCGAGCACATCGCCGAGGGCAACTCGATGGCCTTCCTGAGCGACGACGGTGGCGATACCTACAACCACTGCCATTTCGTACGTTCCGATTTTTGAGATTGCTTTCAGCCGTACATGTACTAATCAGTGACAGTGGTCCAACTTCGAAGTCGGCAACCTCGAGTGGTTGCGATCCAAGGCCTACATCGATTTCTTCGAGTCGCTCGACCAGGACGGAGGATTCTTCTACGAGCGATGGGGTGACGCGCCAGTGCATTCTATTGCCGCGGGTATCCTGCTGAAGAAGGAAGAAATCCACTTCTTCAATGACATTGCTTACTACCACGTGCCCTTCACCCACTGCCCGACCGGTGAGAAGGTCAGATTGGAGCGGCGCTGCCACTGCAATCCCAAGGACAACTTTGACTGGAAGGGGTATTCTTGTGAGTCCAGGTGGCCTTTGTAAATGAAAGCAGATGGCCGCAATACTAACCATAGCAACTAGGCACGTCGAGATACTTCGAGCTCAACGGCCTTGAGAAGCCTGAAGGCTACGAGAACCAGCAGGATTAGTTGGAAGATTACGAACCAAGAGGCGTATAAACATGAAATATTGAGTAATGGAGAAAAATCAAAACACCTGATGACGTTTCGATCATGTACGCATTACTAAACGGGGTTCACTCTGGAAGGGGGGGACTGGGTACAGGCGTCTACGGGTTTAGCAATGGCAAAGGGGGTACGTAGAAGGGTTTGGTTTGCCTTCATCATCGATTCTCTTTTCATCCGTAAATATGACACTGCACGATGCGCCACCTAGACTCCAGAAGACAATGTGATGCCTCGAAGTTACACGGTGTACAACTGCGGTGCAGTAAGATCTCTTCTATAATCATACTCATGACCGACCGAGCGACTCTTGATATGATTGAATGGTATCTGCCATGCTACCAGATCATCCCGCCCCCCAACATACACGTAGTCCTCTTTATTTCCTCTATGCGCCTACTGCCGCCTTCTTGGGCTTCTTCGTTCCGTATTTACTTCGACTCGTCATCCGGTTCGCGACACCACCCTGTAGAGAAGACAAGTTAGCCATCCGGAAACAAATACGTAGGACCCCTTTCGGGAATCTCCTCGGAGCACCGTAACGCTCAGCACTCAGTTGGCACCTCTCCCACGCTCATCCCACCGTCCCAACATACTCCCAAGCCGCCAAGACGAAACAAACCCGTTGCCCTCCCATCCCCTATCCCCCCCTTCCTCCACCTCCCTCCACCCCCAACCAAACCAAAATGAAACATCCAAAAAGAAAAGAAAAAAAATGAACTCACCAGATCCAGGGCCCCGCGGACGAGGTGGTACCGCACCCCCGGGCAGTCCTGGCTGCGGCCGCCGCGCACGAGCACGACGCTGTGCTGCTGGATGTTGTGGCCCTCGCCGGGGATATAGGCGGTGATCAGGCGGCCGCTCGACAGCTTGATACGCGCCGTCTTGCGCTCGCCCGAGTTCGGCTTCTTCGGCCGCGTGATCCCCACCTTCAGGCACACCCCCTTCTGCTGCGGGCACCGCGTCTCCGCCAGCGCCGGCGACACGGCGTGGCGCGCGCGCTGGGGCTTGCGGCAGCCCTGTTTTTCGTGGGGACGTTAGTTTAAGACGAGTAGGGCAGGGAGTGTGGGGTTCGTGGGCTGCTGGCTCTCGTGGTTCTTAGGAACCCGGGGGGGACGAGGGATATAGCAAGATAAGAGGACCGGGGACGGGAGGGACGAATACGTACTCGCAGGACTTGGTTCAGCGTCGCTTGCGGCGAGGGCGTCGTCGAGAAGGATCGTGTGGGCAGGCGGGCGAGGGCTGTCGTCGTCGTCGCTGGCCGCCGCGTCAGAGACGGCCAAAGGGATCTGAGGAGCGGCGCGGCCATTGTCGAGCTCGGTTTGTCGTAGCTGTAGGCCAAATGGATTATCGACTGTTTTGCTGGTAGCTTTAAGAGCATCTATCATATCATCGATGCGATTAAGCAGTTCTGCCAAGCAAATCGTTTGAAAATTGCTGGTCATCTGCCTGCCAGGTGCTGGCTGACATGCAGCTGTCAGCTATACATCCCGCAATGTCGGCACTTTATATCGCCGCTCTCCGTGGAGCGAAACATCTCTCTTCACATGTCAACTCCGGCCCCCGTCACTTGGCACCGAACGCTGTAATTGGGAACGAATCAAGAACTTCCCTTCCCTGACTGGCGCATCTCCGGTTTTCAGTTTCTGGGGTTCCAAGGGCGAACAAGGGGGGTGGATATCGTCGGCGGGCAGCCTCGGTCTGTCTCGGCTCCCCCACAGGAATGTGACGAAATATCAAGAGCCGTAAAGCCGCCTCGCTAGCTATGTCGTATGGCAGTTTCGCGATCTCTATTACTTTCGGCGATTTATTCCGCAGCTTGTATATTACCATCAGTAACTCAGCGCACGTGCTGTTCCCGCTCACAGGTCTAGAATTGTATCATTGCAGCATTGACAAAGGTAGCCAGTCCTATTAAGCTCGGCTATGTCGTCTTTCGGAAGAGTGCTTCGTCCGGCGTTACGGCGGGGTCAATGTGTTGCTGCTTCTGCTGCCTCTGTTTCCACTAGAGTTTCCCCGTCGGCGCGATGCAGTAGGACAGCACGGACCCTCAATGCTCAGCAGTAGGTTTGTTTAAATTCCTTTCAGCGCCCACGTAGCATTGACGGTCGCCGGCATCTAGACTCAGACCGCTCTCCGCAACGCCCCACCGGCGCAGCGACCTCGCGGACCTCACGCCGACGCCGATAACGCACCTGTCGGAGACGGAGGCGGCGATGCAGGAGGCCGTGTCGCGGTTCGCTAACGAGATGGTGCTGCCGCGGGCGCGCGAGATGGACGAGGCGGAGCAGATGGACCCGGCGCTCGTGGAGCAGCTGTTCGAGCAGGGGCTCATGGGCATCGAGATCCCCGAGGAGTATGGCGGCGCGGGCATGAACTTTACGTCGGCCATCGTGGGCATCGAGGAGCTCGCGCGCGCCGACCCGTCCGTCAGCGTGCTCGTCGACGTCCACAACACCCTCGTCAACACGGCCGTCCTCCGCTGGGGCAGCGCCGACCTCAAGCGCCGCTTCCTGCCGCGCCTGGCCACCAATACGGTCGGTAGTTTTTGCTTGTCGGAGCCCGCGTCCGGGTCCGACGCCTTCGCGCTGCGCACGCGCGCCACCAGGGTGGACGGCGGCGCCGGGTATCGCCTCTCGGGCGGCAAGATGTGGATCACCAACTCGGTGGAAGCCGACGTCTTCATCGTCTTCGCCAACCTCGACCCGTCCCAGGGCCATCGCGGCATCACGGCCTTCGTCGTCGAGAAGGGCACGCCCGGGTTCTCCATCGCCAAGAAGGAGAAGAAGCTCGGCATCCGGGCCAGCAGCACCTGCGTCATCAACCTCGACGACGTCGAGGTGCCTCCGGAGAACCTGCTCGGCGAGGAGGGCCAGGGCTACAAGTACGCCATCAATGTCCTCAACGAGGGCCGCATCGGCATCGCCGCGCAGATGACGGGTCTCGCGCTCGGCGCCTGGGAGAACGCCGTCAAGTAAGTGTCTCCTCAACCAGTCCCTTAGCTAGCGAAGAAGGTCTCGATCGAAAAATCGTCGCGCAGGATCTCTGGCTTTTGTCCTTTCTCTAACGCATGCGACCTGATAGGTACGTCTGGAACGACCGGAAGCAGTTCGGCAAGCTCGTGGGCGAGTTCCAGGGCATGCAGCACCAGATCGCGCAGTCGTACACGGAGATCGCGGCGGCGCGCGCCCTCGTGTACAACGCGGCCCGCAAGAAGGAGGCCGGCGAGGACTTCGTCAAGGACGCCGCCATGGCCAAGCTCTACGCGTCGCAGGTCGCCGGCCGCGTCAGCGGCCTCGCCGTCGAGTGGATGGGCGGCATGGGCTTCGTGCGCGAGGGGCTCGCCGAGAAGTTCTGGCGCGACAGCAAGATCGGCGCCATCTACGAGGGCACCAGCAATATCCAGTAAGTTCCCCGCGCTGAATCGCCTTCTTTCACATTCTCGGGTGGGCAGGGCGTCGCTGACACCCCGTTTCTAAGGTTGAACACTATCGCCAAGTTGCTACAGAAGGAGTACACCGTATAAGGAGGGCCATCCGCTGTAAATAAAGTACCGGTTAGGTAGTCTAAGATGCACCGCTCGGAGTCACGGGTTATACGGAGCATCTGCACTTGATTCCCCCCAAGGACAGGAGTTATATTGGGTAGTCTACTCACAATTTAGCTGCGCATCGAGGCCTCTCCAAACCACGTCACACCGTGATATTTCTGATCTGGCAACTTTAACCTTAAAAATGCAGGTATTGGCCACAATAGTTTAGCCACCTCCGTATCTAGTAGCCAAAATAGGAGAAGGGAATGATAAGGACTTGGCCGGTAGTAATGTTCGGTTGCTTCATAATAGGTAATAAAGGCTGACCCGTCAGGTTTATTTGAAATAATCAAAAGATCTCGCTCGGACTATATAGATGGCGGCGACGGGACACCCATACCTATGCCTAGCTAGGTGGTCGGAGGTAGCTCAACTTATCATGGTCAGTGCCTGACATGTTATGTCGCCAACTTGCCGACTTTCCAAGACTTCGGATGACATTTACACCAAATTCTTAGCTGATACGAAGGCGCAGCAGTCTTCGGTCGTGGAGTACCTAGGGGACCATACTACAATCCAAAGACGCGTGTATACATTGCGTGGGTTAACCATGGCGACGGCTTCATAATTCGGCAGGCAGTCGGTATAATAGACTACCTAGTGCGAGACAAGGGGAAAGGCGGCCGTGAATCGACCTATCCTGATCAAGATCCATCTCTCGTGTAATCACCTCGGACAAGAGCGGAAAGGGGGCTCCGGGCGTGAAGTGAGTCACCGCAAGGGATGTAGTAGGAACAGCCGTACGCGATGCTCGGCCCCTCCCTTCAGGAATGGACGATTCCGATGGAGAGCCCCGGTTGGTGACTGCAATGGTGTTGCGTGTTTTTGCTGTAGGTAAGAGCTCTAGCTTGTATGTATGTCGCCCCCGAGTCGTCTCTCAAGGCGGTGCTGCTTATCACACATAGAGCCTGTCGCGCGTAACTAACACGGGAGCTACGGACGGTAACCGCAATCGTATACCGAGCGGACTTGGTGAACGAGATGATCACCTATTATCCTAACTATGACACCGAGTAGTACCTTGCCCAATGAAAGCCCATGGATTCGATGTTGCCCCCTCCCCCTGAGATGGGCAGGCGAACAATTCTCACTGTACTAATCACCACTTTATGCTAATTAGCATGCAGGGACAATGGGAACTGTATCTGGTGGTGTCGCTATAGTATCTATTATCTTCCATTACCCACTATTTTCATATTAGGGAGAGTGGCATGCCTTCACGGCGAGCTATTCAGAAATCCATGTTTCTAACGCCCAGGAATCGCTTTGTTGAACTCTATACTGTCACCAACCAATCCATGTTCCTCGTTTCAAGGGGTCGAGAAAACCCAATTCGGATATCATTCTTTCGCAGCCTCCGCCCCGCTTAAACTTAGATTCCAGTGCACCAAACGCCTTGCATGCCCAATGAGTATGAGTGAACGAATGCCAGGTTGAACAAGAAAAGACAAAAACGCCACGAAAGAAGACCGAGACCCTTCCTGGCTCAACGATCGAGCACAGCCACCGACCGCACCCTAGGCCTCGGGTCTGCGTACCCAGGCGGTGCGCCTCCCTGCTCCTGCTGGTGCTGGTGGTGGAACTCCACGGCGGGCGCGGACAAGACGCGTGGACGCAGATAAGCGTCGGCCTCGGCCTCCTCGACGGCGGTCTCGAAGCTCGGGGGTAGGGGGCCCGTGGTGGGATCAGTCGACGGCATCGCCGCCTTAACGCCAACCTGTAACGGCACGCCGAGCATGAGGCTCGAGCTCGAGCCCCCGGACGATACTGACACAGTGAGCCAGAGCACGTAGACGCGAGAGGTGATGCACGAGTGATACGTCGGCAGAAACATCTTCTTGTCCGTCGGCAGTCTGATCGGGACCTGCAGGCTTGCCGTGTGGTGGACAGGGGCCGCGGCGGAGGCGGTCTTGTTACCTTTCGCCTTGGCGTTCTTCGATATGGTCCATCGGCGGCCCTCGCCGCCGGCTTCTCCCGAATGGTCCGAGTCCGAGGGCAGGTCGCTGCCGTAGCCGGAATCCCGCCTGGTCTGGGCCCTCGGGTGCTGCTTCCAGACGACCTTGCAGGCTGGGGCCGAGGACGATGGCGATGACGGTATCGATGTCGTGGTCGAGTACGAGCCGCTGCTCTCGTAGCCGAAATGCCAGCTCCAGTCCCCGAGGTTGGGCAGGTAGCGGGCGCCGCTGGCGCTGAAATAGGTCACGGCCGAGGTCTTGGCGGAGATGGCGGTAACCCGCGGAGGCGCGCACTCGGCCGACGCAGGCTCGAAGTCGAAGTCGAGCCGCGCGTCCGTGGCCGTCGCCGAGCGCCCGTCGGGACTCAGCATCGCGGCGGCCGGCTGGGTCGCCGACACGGTCAGCTGGCCCAGCTTCGGCGACAGGATCGTCCTCCGCATCGTCTTGCGCTTCGACATGGAGTACAGCTTGTCGTTCTTGGTGACGCTGAGCGGCGGCTCCTCGGGCGCCGCGGGCAGCACCCTAATTTCCTGGCTGTCCTCGAGGACCTTGGTGGCGGCGACGGCCCCCTCCTCGTGTCGCAGCACGCGGGCCTTGATGGCGTACTCTACGCGCGTTATGGTGGGCGCGAGGTCGTCCCGGTCCCAGGAGCCCACCGTCGGCGGCGGCCGGAGGTGGTAGTCGCGGACAGCGTCGTTGGAGACGGTGTGGCTGCAGGCGTTGAGGGTGAGCTGACCGGGGATCACGAAGTTGAACGGCACGCTGTAAGTGCGCCCAGCCTCCAGGACCCGGGGTACCGGGTAGCACGACTCCGGGATGGGCATGGTGAGCTTCAGGAAGGTGTGGCACGTGGACTGCGGGACGCTGACCCCGTCGACGCGGGTCTTTGCGGTGCCCAGCAGGAGGATCTGCAGGCTGTCGAAGCGCACGTCGTGTTGCGTGTTAATGGAGACGTGGCCGGAGATCGGCGACGACGAGGTGTAGATCTTGGACCGGTAGTGGTTCTCGATGTGGATTTCCATGGCGGCGGGCTTTTGGGCGGCCATCGTTAGCCTGCGAGCATATCCGCCCGAGGATCCTATGGTGCCGCGGTCGGAGACAGACGACATCCAGGCTTTCATTGAATAAGCGTCGCCGCAAATCGACGATGTTGGATGAATTCAGTTGAGAGTTGTACTGGAAGCCCAAACCTGTCCCGACGACCTTGCTGTGCTGGTCGCTCCCTGAGGGCTATATGCGGGGCCTTGAAGCACGAGAGCTATTATAGTCGATACCGAGTCGCCCGACTGCAACTCGCCAAGCCGAAAAGACTGTATTGACTATGGAGATAGTGATGGTTGAATTTGAATACCTAGAAAGGTATCATACAATATGCAAGCTCAATACGGCTCGAGGTCTTCGTGAAAATCGATTGTTGGCACACTGATGTCTGGTTATAACATATAGTAGTCGACCTATAAGAGTACTGTGGGCAGTGACCTGAAGATATATATATGATTGATGAGAGCTGAAGGCAGAGAGGATCATCTGGCTTGATATGTAAGCTATAGATGAACACGGGTCGGCCTCCGCATAAGGATGAATCGAGTCACATCTTTAGTAGAACTTTCCACCCTGGACGCAAAGGTCAACAACTGGATGCTCCCCATAAACTAATTAGGAGGTATCGTGAGCCCACACCTACTTGGCACACCATACGCGAGGCGGGTAGATCCCCCTCCTGAAGGGCGAACAAAATAGCTTTGCCAGCTGAGGTACCTGGCTCTGGTTAGCCAAGGGTACCGGGGCGCGTTGGCGTCGCACCACACCGACCAATATCAGTCAGCAGCTTCTCTCATGTCAAAGCGAAAAGATGACCAGATGGGCGGATCGCTAAACCTTTCCTCCAAAGGCAGCTTTTGGAGCCATGTTGGTGGGGTTCTACGAGTCAAAGAGTCAATAGGGCTTGTTCGACATGTTTGGTGGGGCAAGCAAGGGTGGGGGATAAGGGGGCCCGGAGCAGATGGGCCACGCCCTCCCTGAACGCCCGGACAGGGTGCCGACATCACGATCGATTGCGTGCAAGTTCGAACTAATTATCGGAGGGTCGCATAAAGTTGTTTACTTTTAGCCTTGAGACGGCTTCCCTGATGAGTCCGCCCCCGGTGTCGGCTTTGGGGTTATTTGGAACTTGGAAGACTTTAGAGTTCTATAGCATCACATTATTTGGGAATTAGGACAACGCGGCACGCATTTTTAGGACCCGTAGCGGCGGCCCATGGCCGCCACGAATGCCATATCCACCCTAGCCCGACCACTCATGCCATCTTTCTCCACAAGGAATGCGCCCTTCGAATACAATCTAGCAAAGCTAATTGTAAGCCACAAAACTTCGTGCTTTGTAATAACATATGGGTCTACCGACATCGTGGGAGAATGGCGCCAAGATGGATGATTGATTCATTTTGATAAGTTGACCATGACGATTAGGGTTTGAGCCGAGCAAACCTCAACAGAGCGGAGAGGCAGCTCGAGTTTAGCTCCAAAGGCCTTCTAAGGAAGACACTTTGAACCCGGTTGCATGGATATATTCGCGCCTACTTTCCCTAAGCCTGAATCGGGACGGATATGCATGCTCTCTCTCGGTTGGGCTTAGTTGAATGCTTACAGCAATCGGCCATTCGCATATCTGATTATTCCCGAGGTAGGATACAATGTCGAAGCAAACAAAATAACATCGCTTGACGCGTCTGCTGAGGCCCAAGAGCTAATACGAGAGCTATTAACTATGATGCCGTGCAAAAGGCGCGTTTGACGTCTGATGACTCCTCGTCACCGTCCTACTGCAGTAGCTTGCATCATGGCTTGTCGTCCCTAAAAAGACCACCATGTGGTTCAAGCCACAATGGGGCACATTTGTAAACGAACCGCTTCCGATATCGGTTCTTCTTTTGCTTTCTAAGCATACTCGTACACGGCATCTCGCACAAGTCATTTTAATAACTTTGTCTGCTTATGTAATAAGAGAGAGCGTGGAGAAGTAAGAGTGGGGGAAACAAGAGTACCCCGGATGGCGCCAATGTTTCGTCATCTCGGGAAAGCCTTTGCACATGGGGAGCTTCAAGGGGTCTCAATGCATCGAAAGCCGGCGAGACGTATTTGTTTAGCCTTGCCAGTCTCCGCTCGCCGCCTGTCCTTCCTCGTTGGAGAGAGCCCTGCGGATGTTTGCCGTCCGAGGGGACTTTGGTAGGATCCTTTTTCTTTTCTCTCCCTGTTCGACGTCAAAAAATTGCTTGCCAAGTAGGCGGGAAGACCCTGAAGTTCGATGCGCAGCTCTGTTGCGTTGCATCGTTTTCGCCTGAAGATGCAGGGTCCTGAAAAGTCCATGGATTGTGTACCTTCTGCGTACGAGACGAGATGTCGAGTGCATACCTTGGCGCTCCACCCGCTTCTAGAACTTCGCATCTGCTACGGTACTTTATAGCTGGGATAAGGTGTTGACACTCCGCATGACTAACGGATGGACGTACCGTTACCCATAAGAATATAGCGCAAAACTCTATTAAGAGCTTTATTAGCCCCGTCTCCACACAGATCGGCATTGGGGTTACTTCGGTGCCTTATCTAATTGTCGATATCCCTCGGCATCATAAATTCAATGCTGACATGCTTTAATATATTAGACTTATTAATGAGCTCGGCTGGGAGCCGGAGGGGGGGGGGGCCTTTTTCCCGGATTGCGCCTGATCGTACAACCCCAATTGCAGGTTCTCTCTTGGCAGGCCAGACGGGTTCTCATTATCCATAGTATATACCGAGGTAGTCTAGGAGCTGGCAGGAAACCTTTTCTTTCCGGCAATAGCTCAAGTATACTGATGATGTTGCAATTCCTTCTGCTATAGCAGGTCATGTCTCTATATCTAATCCCAAGAGATATAGAGCATTACTCCGGCGCCCACCGCAATCGCGGCGAACTGCGTGAGGGTCTTCCGAAGCTCCTTGGCTTTGTCGGGGCCTGTCTCGAGCAGCTCCGGGATGACTGCGACGGTTCCCACGTAGAGGAATGTGCCTGCTGTGAAAGGCAGGAGGAGGTCGCCCCAGTTCAGGCTGGTACCCCAGAGACCGCCATTTAGACCGGTCGAGCCGCCATCAGCAGTACCGCCCCCGAATTCTTGGACGGCGATCCCGATCAAGGTGCCCAGCAGAGCTCCTAGGGCGGTCACGAATTGCGCTCCCATGGCAGCGCGCTTAGAGAAACCCGACTGGACGAGGAGAGCGAAGTCACCCACTTAAGAAAAGCCTGAAGTTAGCAATTAAGGAGACCGTGGTTCTTGCACCAGGGTAGTCGACCTACCTTCATGAGGGATCTCGTGGAAGAAGACTGCTACAGTTGTCGTCGCGCCAATTGTCGGGGACGCGTAGAACGAGGCCGACATAGCGAGACCGTCCGTAATGTTATGCGTGAAATCGGCACTTCGTAGAAGTCAGAGGCGGCCTGATTTTTGAGGGAAAATCCATTACTCACATGAGATTGAGAAAACCACCCAGCTTGACGCTAGGGTTGATTTCCTTCTCACTGTTCTCCTTCTCGGAGGTTTCGGCGCTGTCTCTGCCCTTCTTCCGGGACTTGACTTCCCTACTTGAGACCTCCACCGAAGTCGACTGTGCTTTCGCTCCAGCTCCAGCATCGTGAGAATGATGGCTATGGCCGTGGCTATGATCATGCCCTTCGCCACCAGTCGCGATCCGCAAGCCCTTGTCCATAGCCACGAACGTCATGAAGCCCACCAAGATAGCGGCCCCCAGGAGCAAGTTCCGGTTCGGCTCGACGAGCACAAGCCGCACGCGCTCGGGCTCATCCTCCCCTAGGAAGATCTCTGGGAGCAGGTGGAACAGTGTATCTCCCATCAAGCCGCCGACGGCGAACGCAACCATGACGGAGAGGGAGTTCGGGTCTATGTTCGTCGGGCACAGTGCCAGCAGGAAGTTCGGCGGCCCTGAGATGTAGAGGGTCGCGAGGAGAGCGTTCACGGCAGGGCTGCCGGGGAAGAGGATGGCGAAGATCCGGGAGACCAGATTCGACGTATCGGACGCGCCCGCGAGCTTCCCGGCATTGAGCTCCTGGACGACTGGACACTCCTAATTCCAAGTCAGAAATGGACGCGCCGTAATAAATTAGGCTGGTAGTAGTATGCCCCGGGCTTACCTGAAGCCTCTCCTCTAATTCATCCAGGCTCGCGACTACCCGCGGCTCGGTCTTAGACTCCTCAGCATGGCTGAAAGAGACAAATAGGGCTACTAGACATAGCAGTGTCAGGACACGGCCATACCTAACAAGATATGAGGCCATTGTTGAGAAAACTACGAGTTGATCTGCTTGGCTAACAGATCCGTCGGGAGACACGAGAACTCTCAGAGACAATGCAGCCTTATCTCATAATGATTCACACATTTTTCAGCTCCTGCTAATTTTAGGCTGGCGCGGTGAATGGGACCAACAAGACAGGGTGGGCCCGGCCTGAGCTCTCTTTTCAGTCAGGGGTAAAGCAGCGCTGATGACACTAAACCCGGTAGACCAAATCCCCACTGCGAATTTGAGCTAGCGCAGGGCTGCTTTATCTGATGGAGCCAGGGTGGAACATCACGACCATATGCCCCCATGTCTTTTGGACTCTAATTTAACCAGTTTATTAATCGACAAATACATAAGTCAGCATTTTCTATACTACTTGCACGCTCTGCTTTGTATCGCATTTTTTAGTATCTTCATTTCCTCGAAATATGAGATATTTTCTTTTACGTCCAAATTTATGTAGGCATCTATGGTAATGTAAAATTGCAGCGGTGAGTGAGTCAATCGGCAGGATTTTAGTCCAAGTGCAATGCAGACTTCGTCAATGCTGCCCAGGACGTCTCCCGCAGGCGATTTATTTCAAAACTAGTAACTGGTGCGTCTTCGCAACTGTAATAATTGCAAGACGGCTACCGAGGAAGACGTCCGAGTTCTGGTGACTGGCTTATGGTATAAGTGGACGTCCCCTGCCAAGCGAAGACAGAGGCTGATGATTTCAGCCTTTCCAGCATTTTCAGCATTTCACGGTCAATCCGTCCTTCGGGACCGTGTCTCGACTGCCTACTTCGCTTCCTGGCATCCAGATCATCTTTCATCCACAACCGCTCAAGTCTGTCTACAACGGTCTGCTGGAGTTTGCCCCGAGACTCATCAAGGACCACAATCCCAACATTGTAGTCCATGTCGGGCTTTCGCCGGGCAAGATTACTCCTCGGTCGAACAGAGCGCTTACTGTGATGGATACCACCAGAACCTGGACATGGAGCCGAGAGTGATAATCAAGATAGATAGTAAGGACAATCTGGGGAAAGAAGAGCGTCGAGGTCCTCGAGACCTCGTTCAACCAGGAACAGGTAGTTGAGATGTGGAAGTGGAAGCTAGGCTCTAATCCTGCTATATCTAGCGGTGGAAAGGGGTCGAAGGCGAAGGCGAAGGCGAAGGCGAAGGCGAAGGCGAAGGCGAAGGCGAAGGCGAAGGCGAAGGCGAAGGCGAAGGCGAAGGCGAAGGCGAAGGCGAAGGCAAAGACGCCAGACGTTGATGTGAGGCATACAGACGACGTGGGTCTTTTGTGGGCTCATCTACTATGCCTCGCTCGCGGAATTGTCAAAGCATGGGGACGATGCGCGGTATGCGGTCTTCTTGCATGTGCCTCTACTTCCAATGGAGGAAGATCTCTTAAGGGGCTCATCAGTTCTGGCTGCTCTGATTGAATCTCTGGCAGTGGCTTGGAGACCACGATGAGATTAGATCTCAGTGCACATGATGACTCTTAACTATCCGGGGTTAACAGACATAGCAATGCGAAGGATATCGCATTCCTTTCACATGACAGGCGAATTTCCTTACCCGCCTCAGCCTCGATGAGATATCATAGGGGGGCTAGGGGGCTAGGAGGTCTCTTGACCCGACGATGTGGATTAGTCGGTCTGCGAAGTAATACGTACTAACTTAGTCCCGGGGAATTGTGGGGGAAGGCGAACCTCGGCTCAACGTCACCTGGGCCTGACATGCCGAACGGAGCCTCTAACAATCCATACAAGATCATCAATGCTTCAATATTATTATTCTTCTCTCCTAGCTTTTTTCTTTCCTTTATCATATAGATCTTTTCTCATTATATATACGACCATATCAAAAATGACGCCAAATCCAGATTGGGTCAAGAAGCTAACTCCGGCTGGGGTGCAAGGGACCGAGCTCCTGGCGAAGGAGCGCGCGTCGAGCAATATCAACGTCGACCAATTGGCGGAGTTCCTGTTCACCAAGGATGCCCTCGACAAGCGGGAACGCATTCTGCAGATTCTGGCCAAGGACCCTGTCTTTGACAAATCACAGAACTACTTCCAAGGCCGGGAGGAAAGGATCAAGGCATCTCTCGCCAAGGCCAAGCGCCTGCGCCAGCTCTCCGTCGAGCACGGCTGGACGCAGGACGAATATGCGTGCGCCAATGACCTCCTTAGCGAGCCCACGCCGTACGGGCTCCACGCCAGCATGTTTCTCGTCACTCTCCGCGAGCAAGGGACGCCGGAGCAGCATAGGCTGTTCCTCGACAAGGCGGAGAAGTACCAGATCATCGGATGTTACGCGCAGACGGAGCTCGGGCACGGATCCAACGTCAGGGGATTAGAGACGACGGCGACCTGGAACCAGAGCGATAAGACGTTCACGTTGCACTCGCCGCATCTGACATCGTCTAAGTGGTGGATCGGCTCCCTCGGAAAGGTGGCGAACCACGCCGTCGTGATGGCGCAGCTAATCATCGACGGGAAGAACTACGGGCCGCACCCGTTCGTCCTGCAGATCAGGGACCTTAAGACACATGAGCCCCTCGAGAACATCCACGTCGGCGACATCGGGCCCAAGTTCGGCTACAACACGATGGACAACGGCTTCCTGCTGCTAAACCAGGTCAAGGTGCCGCACGTCAACATGCTCGCGCGGTTCTCGCGCGTCGATCCCGAGACGGGGCGGTACGTGCGGCCCAGGAACCCGAACCTCGTCTACGGCACCCTCACCTTCATCCGGAGCAGCATCGTGCTGCAGTCGGGCTCCGTGCTGGCCCGCGGCGTGACCATCGCCACGCGGTACTGCGCCGTGCGGCGCCAGTTCCAGGACCTCGACGCCCCCAAGGACGAGGAGGGCTCCGACGCCGGCGAGAACCAGGTCCTTAACTACACCATGGTGCAGGTGCGCCTGCTGCCGCTGCTCGCCGCCACCTTCGCGCTGCACTTCACGGGCCAGGGCATGATCCGCATGTACCAGGAGAACCAGAAGCGCATGGCGTCGGCGCACCGCGGCGCGGGCGACGACGCGAACCGCCGGCCCGGCCCGGAGGAGCTCAACCCCGGCACCGACCTGCTCGCGGACCTGCACGCCACGTCGTGCGCACTCAAAGCCTACAGCAGCACGACGGCGGCCGAGGGGCTCGAGGTCTGCCGCCGGGCCTGCGGCGGCCACGGCTACAGCTCCTTCTCGGGCATCGGGTCCTGGTACGCCGACTACCTGCCGACGGTGACGTGGGAGGGCGACAACTACATGCTGTCGCAGCAGGTGTGCCGGTACCTACTAAAATCGGCGCGGGCCGTGGTGGCGCACAAGGCGCCGGACAACGACACGAGCCGGATCCTCAAGGCGTACCTCGCGCGCCGCGACACGGGCGCCGCCTTCGACTTCCTGGCGTCGGACGCCGACGTCGTCGACGCCTTCGCCTGGCGCGTCGCCCACCTCACCTTCGAGGCGCTGCAGCGCCGCGACGCCGACCGCCAGCCCTGGAACAGCCTGCTCGTGGACTTCCACCGGCTCAGCACGGCGCACGCGCAGTACATCGCCGTGAAGTCGTTCCACGACGCGCTCGACAATCCGTCCTCCTCCTCCTCCTCCTCCTCCTCCACCGCGACGGCGGACGTCTCGCGGCTGGACCCGGCCACCGTCGGCGTCCTGCGCGCGCTGTTCCGGCTCTTCGCGCTGCACACGCTCGAGCGCGAGGCGTCCGAGTTCTTCGCGTCGGGCGCCGCCACGGTGCGGCAGATCGCGCTCGCGCGCCGCGCCGTCATGCGCCTGCTCGCCGAGGTGCGGCCCCACGCCGTCCGCCTCGTCGACGCCTGGCGTCTCCCCGACTGGCAGCTCGACTCGAGCCTCGGCCGCCGCGACGGCAGGGTCTACGAGGACATGTTCCGCCGCGCCAGCGAGCTCAACCCGCTGAACCGCGTCGTCTTCGACCCGTACCCAGACAGCGGCGTGCTGTTCAGGAGGGACGACCGGGCCAGGAGCAAGCTGTAAGGCTGCAAGAGCGGGCACGGAGGTAGTACGGGACGGGAGTCGGAATGTCCCCTGTTGCTGTCTGTTGGAATATGGATATATATGAGAGGATTTTTAGAAATACATCGCCATAGATTAGAGGTTCTTTTTAATGGTAGAATGTAGAGGGGAATGGAAGGAGTTTGATCTGCTATAAACGGGGGACCATCCTGTAGGCAAGCAATCTAGATTCATAGACGGGAGCAGCAATGTAATGCTTAAATGAAACGAACAACTCTAATAACTCCTGACAGCGAGCATCTAGGAAACTCGAGTGCATTGAATGACATCGAGTGCATTGAATGACATCGAGCACAGAGGTCCGTGTCTTAGGTTAGTGAGGGGGGCTTGCTGAAACACTCCCAATTATACTTCCATACCTTTTCTCTTTTGTTGATGAGAATTAATTCCTGGGATTCACCTTACCGAAGAGTAGCGAGGGCTTTTATGTGGGAGCGAATGATCGCGATGCGTACCTTTTGCCGCATGTTATCATGCTCATTCCATGGCCAGCAACGTCCACGTTTCTTTGCCTGCCGCTGCCCGCCACCTGCCAGGGTCAGGACAAAGGGAAAATAGGAGGGGAAAAGAAAGGGGAACTAAGACGCCTACAATTGCCGGCAGCCCCCAAAACCTCATACCCTTAGAAACGCCCCCTTCTCTTCTCGCTTTGGAGTGTTGATGGAAAGGGGACAAATCAATGTGCACTAACAACCTCGATCTTGCCCTGCTTTCAGCAGAAGAATTCGTAAGCCACTTTCAAATTCACTATATGCCCTGTTCATCCACCTCGAAATAGGTCCCAACCATCCGATAACAAACGCCCATCCCTAACATCCGAAAAACAGGTGACCCCAAACGCCCAACCGGCCCATTATACCAACACCCACGAGGCAAACACCGCCCAGGCCATGCTATAGCCGTTCCCGGACAAGACCCTGAGGTACTCGGCCTTGGTGACGCCACGCGCGTCCCTGTTGTTCAGCGTCGTGAGGGCGTACAGGAAGACCTCCTGCCCCGGCGCGCCGAGGTCGCGGGCCGGGACGTCGACCCACCACCAGAAGCCGTCGGTGTCGAGGGGCACGAGGTCGTTCTTCCCCCCGCGGCCGTGGATCTTCAGCAGCAGGAGGTAGGGCTTGCCCTTGCCGTTGCGCTCGGGGTCCCAGTGCTCGCACACTTTGGAGAACTGGAACCTGACGACTTCGTCGTTGTCGCGCACGGGGATGCGCTTCTCCGCGGGGCTGAAGGTGAACTCCGAGATGCCCTCCTGGGTCGCCGTGCCAAACCATTGCGCCTTCTCGCCGCCGCCGCGGATGGGCCCCACGATGTACTCCTCCCACGTCGGGGCCCGGCCGTCGCTGCGGTAGAAGTGCCGACCGTCCGCGGGGAAGTGCTTGAGCCCGAAGAGGTCGTTGCTGAGGTAGAACATCTCGGGCGCGAACCGCTTCTTGTACTGCTGGTCGCAGACGGCGCCGGCGCCCCAGCAGGCGTCGATCAACTTCCACTCGCCGCCGTCGATGCAAATCGCGTTCCACGCGTGGCCGGTGGCGTTCCTGGGCGGCGGTGGCTGCCCCGCGGCCAAGGGGACGTAGCCGTAGCCCTTGCCGTGGCCGCTGACGACCACGCACTGCAGCCCCGCTTGCGTGGCGATCGCCTTGTAGACCTCGGCGTAGCCCTGGCAGACGGCCTTGCCGTGGAAGATGGTCTCCTCCACGCCCCGGTGCCGGACGCACTTGCCGAAGAACTCCTCGACGTTGTATGCGATGTTGTGATGACACCACGTGAAGATCGCGCGGGCCTTGTCGGTCGCTGAGGGGAAAGGTCCGCAGAGAACCTGAGCTAGGTACCCTACGGGATCTTGCCGCGGAAGAGAATGACTTGGATACTGAGCTGCGACGCTATCAGGGCCCGAGAAATCCCGACATATCAGACACGAGATTGCCTGATTTGCCGTTCCGCGTACCGAGACTGCTTCGATTTGAGCGAACGTCGGCCGTGAACTAAGTGGAATGGGCGGCGGTGCATCATCGTTGCCAGTCTCGATGGGCTTGACGGCGGACTTCTGGACCGGCTCGAAGGTTGTATTCGGCCGTATGAGAGCAGATGGAGGCGGAGGGAGGCGTCGCGGTACCGTCGGCGCGGAGTCCTCAACTTGTGGTGATGTGTGAGGCTTTGCAGGCCGGGATGGGAGCCGGGGTGGTATGCTAGGCCTCGCCCCAGGCTCGATCTGGGGAATGACGGGGGCCGACCGGGCCGGTAGGAGTGGCGCTTTAACAGGTTCGGTTATTTTCCTTTCCGCTTGTTCCTTCGCTGCCTGGGCTTCTCTTTCCCTCTTCGTTGGCGGCAGCGGCGGGAGCTTCGCTTGGTCAAACGAGGGTGCAAGGATTCTCCGAGTTTCGGTGGAAGTCGTGCTCGTGCGCGAAGACACGGGCTTTAGAGAGAGATTGGATACACTCGAAATATGGGACACATCGGAGGAATCCGAGTCTCTACGGCTTCTTAGGTGTTGCGACGACGGTTTGCGCGGCGGTAAGGCCGGTGATGGCTCCGAGGAGTTGGTGCGACTCGGCAAAGGAGGCGGGACATTTCGCGCTGGTAGAACTGGGGACTGTTCTGCTACGGAGTTGGACGTGTTTGTCCGCTGGGGAAGAGCCGGCGGACCGGGTTTCTGGGGTTGCGGCCGAGGCTGGAGGACTGGACTCTTTCTAGAGTTGGCATCACTATCGCCCCGTGATGGCTTCTTAGCTCCCGAGGGTGGTGGTGGTGGAGGAGGTCTTTTGGTAGTTGGAGGAGGAGCCGTAAAGTTCTTTTGAGAGTTAAGGGCAGCTATCCGGTCCGCCAAAGAATTGAACTTGGGCTCTTCCACATCTGCCATATTGGGAACCTGTAATTTCTATCTTCGAGACAAATCGATCATAAATGTCTCTAATCTCAATGATCTTGCTACCTTTGGTTAACAGACAGGTAAACGAGTGCGCTGTCGAGGGAATGGAAACCCCGTATCCCAAGATTCGGTGCAAAATGAATGGGGGTTAAAGTGCAAGTGGTGTAACAAATACGGGACTAAGTAAATATCATATGCCATTAGAACTTTGAAAAGTTAGAGAGACACAAATACAGTACTTCGTAAGATTTTAAAGTTAAAGAGAGTGTTACACAGCCAGCGCCACCCGCGGCTTAGTAGGATGGGGATGGTTAGCACAGGGGTGAATTAACGGGCATCTTGTCGTCGAAATTGTAGGATCGGCTTTGCGGCACAGGCACAACAGCCTTGTGAGAGCGGGGAGCGATGGATGATGATGAAAGCCGTTGAGCGAGTCCACTCGACTTCGTTATTTCGTGCTTAAACTAAAAACTAGAATCAGATTTTAGTTGCAACCGTTTTCCGGGAACCAACTAAAAATAGGACTGTTTCAAGAGGCCGGGGGGAGGGAGGAGGAGAGGAATCGTGAGGAAGTACTTCGTACACTAGCTCTAGAGCATCTTCTTATGTGTTTGACATTCCCCCGGTATATACGCATCGGGGCTAATGCAAGTAATTAAACTCGGGTCTTATCCGTATCAAAAATGTCCGCGTAAGAAGGCGAGAGATATTGGAACAACGAATGGCAATGTTACCTCTAGACATATAGGCTCTGCCATCCTCCCCTATCGAAGAAATGCCACCATTCTTAAGGGCAACTCCCAAACCGCTTAAGTTCCAAAAGTTGGCTTGGCACCTGGCCATACAGTACCTACCCATATAACCATATGTATGTACATATATTTGCATCCCAACCGGACCGGATGCATGCACAGTGGATAGTCTAGACTGTGTTCAAAGGCTAATGTACATGTGCGTACCTAGTACCACCGTGGCGGACCCGCTTGACTTTTTGTCGGCAGCTCCCCGATCCCTTCCCCGCTGCCGGATGCGAAGCTTCGCAAAGCTCTAGAGTCCCTCCCGTATTTTCCTTCAAGGAAGGGAGCAAGTTTATACCACGTACAGCATACAGTTGCAGTCAGGTGCTTTCATAGAACCGGCTTGAAATTCTTGCACTCCATTAAACCTATTCACATCTACCTACCTACCCTTTGAGTAGGCGACACGCCAACCTTTAACAGTAACCTCGAGCTGGTTCAGTCTTGCGATAAGGCTTCGTCGGCCCTCATTCGGATTCCCACCACTCGGTTGACGTATCATTCATTCCTTCCATCATTTTAAAAATGTGTAGGAAGCATCATATCTAAGTCCAGAATTCCAAGAGCAGATAGTATATGGCCGTTCTGAAACTCTCCTTCTGCGATACATCCGGGGCTCGAGTCTCGGAGATTTAATGGTTGCCATGGGCTCCGATATCAAATCACCCGTCCTTGAGTCCAGGAGACTGGGATTTCTTGATCTCCCCGAAGAGATTCAAAAGGACGTATTCAGTCACGTAGGCTATAGACTTATTCCACCTTGCGCGCCGTGATTATCTACCTCCTATTGCTCACACTGGCTGACTTTCATTTCTCTCATATAGTGCTCCCAGGCCGACTGGATATGCCTTTCTCTCGTCTCGCACCACTTCCGCGAGCTCGCCGCTGCCCAACTCTACCGCAACTTCCATATCGTCTTCCCTGACGAGGATGATGCGAGTTTTGACTCTCCGATAGATGGTCTTGCCGGTGGTCTAGACACCTTCGTCACGAGTGACTACAACTATGCAAAGCACCTCAGGGATATCTCCCTTGATACCCTTAGCACCGGCCATAAGGCTGAGTTGGCCTACAAGTCGTACCTCTTTAACGTTAGCTGCGGCAAGTTCATGAACACTTTATTGCTGCTCACCTTACGGAAAGCCAAGTCGTTGGATACATTCCGATGGAACATACGCGTCGAATTGAGCCGCCCTGTGTATAAAGCACTCCACAACATCAAGGCCCTGAGGCACCTGCATCTGCGCTTACAAGCAGGGCCCTCGTTGTATGAACCGCCGCCTCCGGTATCGAGCGGCGTGCCAGGAGCTGAATGGCCGGTTGCAACCCAAGGCAATGAACCGCCCGTTAGCCAAGCCTACAATCCTCCTCCGCTCCATATTGCACCCCAAGCTCAGATGTCGACACCTCTTATCATACCATCTTCTACTCTTGCCGCTACGCAGATGCCAGAGCCGTGGTCTGGACGAAATTCCAAGAAATCCGCAACAGCCAGAGGACCGCCAACACTTTCCGGCTTCAAACAGCTGGAATCGCTCTCTGTACTCGACATCGATAGCCTCGATATCGTCACGGAGATCAAAACGTGCGTGCGTAACTCGTCTTCCACGTTGAAATCACTGAAGCTCTCCTTCTCCGATGTCCTTGCAATGCAAGCGAGGAAGCCAAGCCTTGATGTAGAAGTCGAGGACTCCGACCAGGAGGACGACTTTCAGGTCGTAGCTGTGCCGCCGGCCCCTCAATATAACGACGGGAGTGGACCGGCCAAGATCTTCCGAGCCCAGGAAGAGCGAAAGGCGCAAGAGACCGTGCTAGGCCGCATTTTTGAGGTGGAACCTTTCCTTGTTAATGAAAATCAGTCCGCATCGGAAGACACGAGTAAAAGGGAGAGTGAGCAGGCGAGTCCGACCCCAGGCGAGGCTTTCATCGATGCCGTCGAGAATGCTTCGCGACGCATGTGGGCCAACCTGGACGGCTCCAGCGAGTTTGATATCGTTTCCCAACAGGAGGCCTTGGATCAGATAATAAAGGCCGCCAAGCTTTATGTCGAATCGAAGGAAGCTGGGGCTAGCGACGGCACGTCCGTTGACAAAACGGCTGCGGCCCCAGCATCTAAAGACCTTGCCACGCTGCAACCAACACAAGCCGATAAATCCGTTGAAGTCCTGAAGGAGTCACACACTGCTGGTAATACACTGCTTGGTTTACGGCCTAAGGATGAATACGCCGAGGCTAACCCTGAGGATATCGATGTGACTGCTCCGGAAGAGGAAACTGGCGGCGAAGGCCAGGACGAATCGAACATGGAATCTCCCCCGACCGACCTCATACCTGTGGAGACGCCGGATAACTCTTCTGAAGCAAACTCCCCCGTCGATGTCGGCGCGAAGAATAGGGTCGCCCAACTACGCAATGTCCGTCGACTAGACATGAAACTTGAGCTGCTGGAGAAGTATGCGGACGAGATTACAAAGGAAATTCAACTGTTGGACGCAGCAGGGGAACAATACGGATACCGGATGGGGCAAGCGAGGCTCCATCTCCTTCGCATAAATGCACTAATGAGGCGTGTTCAAAACGCGATGAACGCTGTAGAAGCCGAGACCGACGATGTCGAGGCACAAGCCAAGGCGGCCTTGGACGATAAGGAGGAGCTCCGCCGCCGGGTCACCGAATACGGACGAGATACGAGAGGAATCGCCCTAGAGTCACTCGCCATACACCTCGTCCCCACTAAGGCTTCGGTCTTGGGCAGGGCGATAGACCTTCGCACACTAAAAAGGATTACCCTCCTTAATGTGGGACCACAAGCACCAATCTGGGCGCTGCTGATGAAGGAGAACAAGCTTCAACCCTTGCCCCTGCGAGTGATCTCTACCGACAACGTCTGTCCGTTCTTTCTCCAACTTGTGTCCCAACTTGACCGTGTGGACGAATTGTTCATGCTTGAACGCGGATCCAGATTCAAGCCCGAGAGCTTCGCCTCCAAGACTAGGGTCGACCTCGACCAGATTAGGAAAATGGTACTGAAGAAGCACATGGGGACCCTCAAGATTCTTATGATCAAAAACGAAGCCGATGGCTCTTGGGACGTGGACGAGAAGACGACCCAGCTGATCTGCAGGTGCGGAAGGGCTCTGGAAGAGCTAGCCGTAGTCATGGGAATCCGTGCTATGGTGAGTCTCCCCATATGCGGCAGATTTTTTAGATGAGGCAACGCTAACTGACTACTTTATTAACAACAGCACACGTTCCTACAACACCTGACGGGCCTCACGAGACTCCACGCCCTGCACATCCTCTCGTTCCGCAGCGACGACACGTGCGTCTCGGTGCTGCGGGAGATGCGGCGCTTCATGGTGGACACGCTCTCGCACCACCCGGAGCTGAAGCTGGAGTGGATAGCCGTGGGCGACGAAGGCCGCGCCCAGCAAATAATACGGCGCGACGACCCCCCCTCTTCGACGAAGAAAAAGAATACCGAAGAGAAGGACAAGGGCAAGTGGAAGGCTCCCCCGTTCGATGCGAACGGGCACCTGAGTAATAGCGGCGGCAGCGGATACCCGGTCTTCCCCGCCCACGGCTGGGAGCCCGACAGCGAGACTGACGATGGAGACGACCCCACGACGCTGCGGCTCGACCTCAGCGAGCCGCTCGCGCTCTACGACGTCTGGGGCGTGCGCATCTTCCAGAAAGAGGTCGTGGCCGGACGGTTGTGAGTAGCGGGTTGAACCCGAGACGGAAAAGATTTCGTGGCGGTCCTTGTTTTACGGGAGGTATGAATGAGGTTGCTTTTGGTTAACGTATAGGCAGGCAGATCGAGGTCAAGCGCCATTTGTTTGTTTCCAGCGGAGGAACCCCAATACCCCACACACGCGCCCTCTCTTGCTGGCCTGATTCATCACTGCTTTGAGTGAACGTCAGGCGAGGTAGGTCTCGTTGCGGGGCCTAGGTTGCTTAAATATCCTATATGTAACATAGCATCGACGTTTTCCATATTTACTCGTTCCCATTGCGTGTGTCTCGGAGGTATAAGGGGCATGGATTGTTAAAGCTGCGTTTCAAGGCCTCCAGTCCAGTGCCCACCTGAATTCAGCAGGATCAAATACGGACGAGATGCTACGGAGGTGGGAACTCACCGACACACCAGCTTTGCGTTACGCCCAGTAAGCATACGAAGCACTACTACATTCTATACTTCGAGGTTGGGAGCAGTATTACGTAGTCTGAGTCCATTTCTTAACAGCGTCGCATCATCTGAGCAGCGTAGTCACCCGTAAAATATCCTGAAACCATAGGTCGCCGTTCCAGTCGTTCGCCCAGTTTCGGCTCAGACCCGTGAACAAACAACCCCATCGTATCCCGCTTACTTAGATCGCTCCGACAGCCTCGCTCGGGAAGACGTCAGCAAGGGAGGTGATTTCCTCGCGTTGTCTCTGGTGAAAGGCACACTGTACCCCATAATATCCCGTCTCAGGCAGCGAGGACTCCGTCCATAACTTCTGCGAGCTGGCGGACGGGGGATATCTGGCTAACTCCCAGCGCCTATGTGAATATAGTCAGGTCTATCTGCCTACCTATTTATTACCGTCTACGAGCGGTGGGGACGTTGAGGATTCGCTTACTTATATACTAGAACGGCGTCGTCCTTACACCTAGACAAGTCCCCGTCTTAGCTCCGGCGCGGTGCGGCGCGGGAGCGGACTGCAACCATGGTTTCTCGGGCGATGCGGGCACTCCCTTATGCCCTCGTTTTAACGCACTGAGCTTGCGAAGGGTTATTGCATCGAAACCTTTTCTCCCTTATAAAATCGATCTCCGCATTTGGACCCTGACACTTCCCAAATAGGAAGGTAAAGGTAAGCGCACCAATGCGGCCCGAGGCCGGGCCGCAATACGGCCGGGTAATACCGTGCCGACACGGGGATGGTCGGGCCCGGCCCACGTGTCCCGCTCGCTCCGTACCACCGACGGCAGCACCGTTGCTAAAGAGTCTACCGCGCAATCCGGGCCGGACCTTTCGAGCCGGCTTAAGATGTTTATTTAAACAGAAAAAAAAAAAAAAAAAAAAAAAAAAAAAAAGAATAATAATGAAGGACTAAAAGAACAGTCCGCGGAAGTCGAATGGGCTCAGCATCAACCGATCCGACGGCCTACGGATACCTGTAGGAGATCGGTATAAGGCAGCCTGCTCCCGAACCCGGGATAAGGGTGACTTGTCTTCGGGAATCCCTATAAAGTGGTCGAACGCTTGATGGAGTCGTTAGGCAGGGACTCTACGTGACTGTAGCATCAGGTCCTCTACCGCCCGGCATTTGCCTAGCCGGTGTCGGTAAAGCCTTTTCCATACTCTTGCTCTGCCGGAGTCGGTGATCTAGGATCTCCAACGGCATAGCTTGCCTGCCGAAGTGGTACGCCTCTCCCTGGGATAGGTGCCCTGGCCAACTTTAAAAAGCGAGTGGCGTGTATACGACTTACGAGCAGCATGGGCTCTGCGGCCGCAAAGCTAAACGTTGTTCTACAGCCACTTCCACCGCAATGCTCTCATCGGGGCGGCCTTTGGTGTGTCAACGTTAATAAGTTGGAGTTTAAGCCAGAGCTCGTTGTTTACTCCGAATCGCCACATGAGCCCCGTCGACACCCTCGTACAAAGCAGCAAGTAATAAGTCCTGGAGAAGTTTCTCTAACAACTTGTTCCGATCGCTCGTCTCGGCTTCAGCGCTTCCATTAGCGTCGTAGTCGTAGATTGTGCTAGTTGCACTTGGCCCGTGAGATCATAGCGATGCGTGCGATGAGCGATGTGTCAGGAATGATGGGCAATGAACATAGAGTCCAGCCTCAATTTAGTACCCAGAAAATAAGGATTTCGCGTTAAATTTACCACTTAAGAAATTTCTGGGCCGTGTTTATAATAAGAATTACATTCATCTGGGTGCCCGCCCAGGAAAACGGCCGACACCACCAAAAAAGAACCAGAGATTTTCTGGCCCCATATCGCATTAGAAACGCGATATAGGGGGGGGGATACGTAGAGAATACGAGTTTCACGCTATATTACTACTCAGGAAATCCCTGGGCCTCCTTCCCGCAGGCCATCCCGGTTCCTGGGTGCGCTTTTAAGGAGTACAAGCTTCGCTGGCAACGACGGCGTGGAGGTTCGGCAGCAGTATTAATTACCCAGTGCTCACCGTGATCGTCCCCTGCTAGCCGGCTCGCGTATGAATGTACTGCTATGGTCATGATCAGGACTCCCCATGCGTTTATCGCCGGGGAAGCGATGACCGTACTACGCAACTCCTCCCGTCCGCGTCCGGCGCAATGCTCTGCCCGTCCCGCGGACCGATTAAGGGGCGTGGATGGCATTGCTGATACGGCACTGTACCGGGTGCGTACGGCGTGGCGGCAGGGCAACTTGGAACTTCGGTGAGTGATAACGCGTGGGCGTGTTGATGGTAACAAATGTACGTGTTCTGTCTTACCCCTTTACTTGGTACTACTAATGGAGTCGAGTATCTCCCCGGCTACGATAATGACACACAATAACCGGTAGCGGCAATGGCGCTAACTTAAAACAGCAGTGTACTCCATAAAACGTCGATTTGGTGTTATTTGATTGGGTACCAAATTCCCATGCATTCCAAAGCTAAACCGAAAAATGCAGTTGCTGGTTATCGTGTATCATTATCGCAGCCGGGGTGATAGGCTCCACGACCATAACAGCACGCTTTGAAACTGGTGGTATCCTATTATATTGCGACATTTGTCAACAGTCCCATTAATTAAAAACCCATTATATTTTTAATAAAAAAAATAACTTTTTAAGAAACAGTTATGTTTTATTTTCAGCGTTCGCTTGTAAACTGTTCAAATGGTGAAGATTTGCGTGATTGATACGCGCCTGCCCACTTCTTAAGCGCCGTGATTACCTTGCTGGTGGGGCTGTTCCCCTGGCTTCATGTAGCATCGGCCAAGGGCTCTCCCATGTGGTACTTGAAACAGCTCTGTTGGTCCTGTTGACGCACAGCCTGGATGGCCGAATTCTGTCGCCGTGGCCATGATTTTATTCTAACTTTCTATCTCTTCCCCTTTGATGATCGTCTCTTCCGTTCGCTTGCCTATTCTCGTCTGCCTTTGTCTTTGTGCGATAATTGCAAATTGAAATGCACGAACAATAATGCTTAGGCCGGTTATGCATAACACATTAGCTTTCATTTTGCTGTTCTACGCTTCCCGCGCCGTCGGTAAATGTTACTACCCGCGTGGTGAAGAAGCCGCGGACTTCCCGTGCAATCCAGATGCCGAGTCGAGTAATTGCTGCGGCGGAGATGTCGGGACAGTATGTCTTTCCAACGGTTTGTGTCAAATTGGAACAGGGAACTTAATTCGAGGTTCCTGTACGAATGAAAATTGGGAGGGCTGTGCGTATTATTGCCTAGGTTGGTGGTCCTTTCCATGTGGTGAAGCGGGATAACGGCGATGACGGGAATGAAATTATGTACTGATCAGAGTCGATGCGATCAAAAGGAGGCGTGGACATCGGTCCCGATTTAATCTCATGTGCGAACATCACCAACGACGCCACGAGTTACTGTTGTGACCACACAGATGGATGCTGCGAATCGGGCGTTGGACGCTTTACGGTGCTCCCTGCAATTCCAACCACTACGGCTAGGTGGGATAGGTTGTTGACACGGTTTGTGGCCGTTGCGACGCCATCATCTTCGGCAACTTCCCAGTCGACAGCAACTACTTCAAGTAGTAGTGAGGAAACAAGCCCGCCCTCAACGACTTCCCTTACATCATCCGTCACGCCCATCGAGACCTCACAGAGTCCGCTAGCAACGTCGACGACATTGAGTACAGGTGCTCAAGCTGGGATCGGTATTGGTGTAGGGGTTGGAGCGATTTTGATTGCGGCGCTCATATACGTCCTGTGGAAGTTACGGAAGGCGGAGAAGGCTCTGAGTCGAAACGAGACGGAACGTGCCTGTAACAACCTCGGTTCCCAGCCAGTCATGTACGAACGGTATGTGGGTCCGCCGCAGGAACTGGACGCGCGCGACAACATCTATATCCCGGAATTAGGTAGTAAATAATTTTGTCATGGAGCGTGAAGGAGAAAAATAAACTTTGCTCGTATCTTAGTGGCTTTATCTTTTCGTTCTTTTTAATCAAATGTAGTGATTCGGGGCAGGGCATTTGGCATATCATCACCTTTAAATTGAGGACATATGCCATAGCTGCACTACCTAGGTGGGTAAGGTGTATTTGACAACTTAGGCGGGCCGTCATGCCGGCAAACCACCAAGTGGTACGGGGACATTGCTACGGTTCCCGTAGTACCATAGCAGAAGCATACCATCGATACCGCAATACGCTCCCATGATTGCCATTGCTGTGTCAATGCCAGCGAGGTCGCCCTGAAGGTAAAAGGCGAACACCAGGAGACCAAAGGTGCTTGTCCTCATCGCGTCCCCGTAGTAGACAATTTAAACTTCGCGCAAGTTGGTAATCTGCTCCGATATGCCATAGATGAGTAAAGCCGAGAGCGGTTGGCGATGCCGTGGAAGAAACCACCGAAGAATAATGGGGTTGCCCCACAGGAGGGCCGGGATGTGGCGCCACGAGGAGGAGTCGGCCATGGTGCTACCTATCTGTTGTTGCTTCCACGGGGTTCAAGTTCGTGCGATTATTGGTAAAGATTTACTGAGACTAGGTATTGTCAAATTGTGATTGGTTGGAAGTAACCAACAGAGATCTGCTTTGGCCCTTGTTGTGCAGCAGGCGACGCAGGAGAGCAGCTCGGGTGTAGTACTAGTATACCCGGGCCTTCCTAGAGGTATATAAAATCTAAGATACATTTGTCCACGTTCCAGCTCCTAACTGCTCCTAATTCTTCTGAAATATACTATTTTTATAAGTATATGCATTAACTTAATAGGAAAGGCGTGATGGGGCGATTAGCGCATCGACCTAGCAGTGTTAAGACTGGCCCCTAATGTCATAAGAGAAAGATGGAGCCTCGCAACAAGTTCCGACTGGAGGTTGTTAGTGGGCTCTAGTATCACGGCTGTAAATACAGTTCCGGGAAAGATTTGCAGGGGTTTCCTAGACGTCCTAGAGCTAAATGCAACAACATTCGCGAATGCACATCTGGTTCGTTCAGATCTTGATAATATGATGTCTTCCGACATTTTAACGAGGAAGCCAGTGCTTTAGCTTTCTTTTTTATGTGTATATAACTCTGGGCAGTACACCTATGGCTTACGATAACGCTGTACGCGCTTCTTTAAGGTGGAGTGTTACAGACGCCTCTGAAGAAATTGTTAGGCGTCTATAATGCCCGTACCCTTACGACAGGCGCTAGTTACCTTCTATTATCTCGCGATTACAACTCCGTCTCAAGTTACATTTCAGAACTAGCAGCTGGAGAAAGCCGGGGTACGTAACACACCTATCATCCAGTCGCAATCGGGACAGAGAGCGGGTGGAGCGAGCCAGGCTAGTTGAGAAAACATGGAGAAACCTATTCTTACTACTGAGGGTATGGCCATATTGCAGTATAACAGTGCTTAAGTAAAGATGACGCTTCCCTACACTGCCGTTAAGTAGTCAGCGTAAATCATTTAGTAAATCAATGCATTTATAAGAGACATCATGCCGAATTTTCGAGAGGAATTCGCAAAAGACAAGTTATCGGCCCTGATTGAATAGCAACTTCAACCGCCCCTGTTAGCGGTTCGTGGCACCAAATCGACCTCAGCACCATTTCGACGTCAGGGAGCACCATTCACGTGACACTAACCTTAATGCATATGTAACCGTCGAATCGACGCTAAAATATTGAAGCTCACATCCATTTTTTTGCGATGTACCATTTTAAAGGACATGTCAAGCCGTGAAAAATGAGGCGACACTAGGTGGTCGCCGAGGTTTTCAAGGAGACACATTACTGTAAGCGGCACCTAACGCGAAATACACCTAACTTTTAAGACCCACATCAATGTTGCCTTTGTATCTTGGGCCATTAACCGCTAACCGCTTACCTCCAGTGAATTCATATAGATCAGGGCCTCAGTTTAGGTAACGGCCTCTCTCAACTTATATTAAAGTTCTTACGACCTAGCCTATTGCTCGGTAATGAGCAGCGGGGCTACTAGACGGCCCTTCTCTACCCGACTCCGCGCTAAACGACAAGCGCCTCTACCAAGCAGGACATATCTGCTTGAAGACGACATGAAAGCAGCCTGAAGGTGGGTGACACTCTTTTCTAATTCGCCCACATTGACCCAATCATCTTCCGCAGGAAAAGCTTTAGTGGACCTTCTACGGGACTACAGTAGGCTTCAGTGCCGATTGGCTTCCGTTTTAAGCCTAGCACCTTCAGAAAATTGTTGCGGCTGCTGTCTTGTTGTCTTTAAGCGCATAACCTTTCGACCAAGCCGTATTTACACCCTCGCAAGTATTTATTACAGTTATTAATAGCATACGGCACTCAGGGATCATTGTAGTTAGTGGCATACAAGCCCTTTTTTCCTGGATTGTGACGTACGATTAGCTAATGGCTGTCCTACATATCTGCCATGCGATTTATTAGGGGTGATACATAAGGATAGTCTCCGCCCTGTAACTTCTGGTTCGAGCGCGAATGGGTTAAAGGTTGACATCCTTGGGATTTCTGTCACGTGATGACCTCAATTGACGTCAGTAAAGTGGCGTTCTATTAGCTTATCCACAAATTTTAGTACTGTTGCGACATAATTTAGCACCACAGCCACTCAGACCAGCGAGGTTTAGGATATATGGGGCTTGTATGCCCCAAACCACGATAATCCCTGAGTGTTGTACAAGCCCCACCTATCTAGAACGGCCTCATTCTAATTGAACTACGTTACGGCGCACCAAAATCGCCAGGCGAAATATCCAAACGAGTGCAGACCTGACCTTCATTAAGCTGGTTACGGAACGAAAACCTACGAGACTTAAACCTCTAACCTACCAGCGTCGGACTATGAGCTACAGAACCGATACCAGCGCTTTTGTATCGCATCTTAATAAATTTTATGGCAAATACCCCTGCCAGCTGTAAGCCGGCCATATCTTACTGTCGAAGAAACCCGGGGCTTGTATAGCACTAATTGCAATGGCCCCTGTAAAGGTGTAGGGCCTCCCCGCGCGAGGCGATGGAAGGGGAGGGTCCTCTTCCTAACAAGGCCACAAGCCGTGGTCTTTTCGCGCTTGGCTCGATCGAGACGGTCGGAATCCGGACTTAGCCAGCCCTACCACTATCCAAGACTGACTCCAACACTTCGACCGAAAACCCCGCTGCAGCTTATCAGACCGTCCCTCGGGGAACATGGGATGTGACACGCTTAGTATGGCCAAGGAGGCGAAAACTTTGATAGTGCCAGGTTCAGTATGGAGTTGCAGCCTCGCACTGCGAGACGAATGCGTCTTTTTCCGATTCTATTCGTGGGATTTGATGGGATTGAGCTTTACAGACAAAAATGACAACACGGACTCGGCCCGAATAGCTCAATTATGAACTAATCTCATCCCTATCTTCCGTAATGATTGTGACCGTTTCCGTGACACTGATGCTGCCTCTGCCTTCCACGGAGCTCGAAGAATCATCGAGCTTGCCACTGCAGATAATGCCAAGTTTCGGCCTGCCGTCGCTCCGGCCATGGACAAGCTCCATAACTGTCGGACTAATTAGATCCTCCTCGAGCACTCTTGTTTCACCCTTGCCTGTTTCCGGGTCGATCCTAACCTGTCGCAGTACCCCGTCGTTGTAGTCCACACAATACGCGGCGCTAGCATCTTTCGTTAGCACCAACCCATTGGTGTTAGGCACGTCATCCGCGACGATCTCCACGGGGCCTGTAGTCCGTATACCCCAGCCGGCACCATCGTCTTCGAATGCGATCGGTATGCGGCACAAGGTGCCCACGCTTGCGTTGGCAAACCATACGTAATTGCCATTCAGGCGTATAGCACATATCCCGAACCTGCCTGTCTTGCCTTCGCCAGTTTTCCGCATAGTGTCGTCGGCGAGGAATATCGAGATCTTGCCTGTCAAGATATCCAACAGCCATATATGATCCTTGTATGCGTCGGATATCAGCAGCGTTCGCTCCGTCACTGAATGGCAACCCATGCAACAGCCCGCGTCGGGTAATATCGCTATCCTGGTCACGGTCGGCTGCTCATCGTCATACCCCTTAAAAGCTACCCGCCAGACAATATAATTGCTAACTTCGAGGCTATCAAACTCGACGTATGCTGTATAGACGACGTATTCGTCGTGGCAGCCCTTCAAGGGGGCTATGTACATGGCACTATTAGCGTCTGGGAAAGTGTGCAGCAACCGCGGCGGCTCGTCTGGCTGCTCGGGGTCGAAATCGTGAAGCTCGGGCTCAAGCAGACGCGTAGCCAAGATATGGCCGTTCGGGCGTGCGGTGCTCCCTTCGTACCATCCATTCTTTGGTAAATTGGTTAAAAGAACCACCTCTGGGACTGAGTCGTCGCCAGACATTCTGGAATAGAATTGATAGATAAGCAGTGAAGGGAACAACAGAATAAAACGGAAGCCAACACGATGTGGTATAGTACGACAGATAAACGGCGCTTGAACGTGTTGCGCCAGAGCTGGATATGATTTTTAAGGCAACAGAATGACGGAATACCGAGCATGGTGGGCAAGAATCCGCTCGTCCGTTTTATTTATATCCTGCGACTGCCGCACATGCCGCACGGCTCCGAAAAAACACTACGTGCAGAATAGCATGGCCCCTGGTTAGCTGCCCGTCCTAGTGTATCGCTAGCGTAGGGGGAGGGTACTCTCCACTTATCAGTCTGTATACGACGATCTTATCCAAAGCATTCTACCGTAACTACCTACTCATACAAGTTCTCGGACAAGACCGCAGTTAGTAAAAGTGACTTCGAGGGACCTTTATACAACCGAAGGGCATATCTTAGGTTGGATAAGATCACGCCAAAGAAGAGTATCGCTATTCAAGCGTACTCTGCCCTATGCGTGAACCCTTGTAACAAATAGTCCCTACACGATCCAGTATCCCGGCTGTCCAAGATGTTGGTTCCTGATAGCTTAATATCACCGTAATTTTAAGGTCGAGATTCACATCCGATTGGTTCAATACTGCCCGGTTTACGCAGGAATTTACAGAAAAAGCCTAGCCTACTGGACACTATTAAAGCCGGGGCGTTAGCTTGGCGTATAATGCTACCACATGTAGCATAATTGCCCTAAACTTAGTCATATTGGCGGTAACTCCCACTTAAAAATTAGAAAAAATTCATGTACGCATATTGGCTTATATTTCGAGGGTATGGGGATTTTTGAAAGGATGGGTGGGATTTGTAAAAAGCAATGGATTTGGTAAGGGCGCGCTAAAACAGACTTCTTTCTGGCACAGTTTGAACCCAGGCTTCGCTAGCTCGCTACGGGGGTTTGCATTCCGATTGGTTAAAAAAAGTCAAGTGGGAACAGTACATGAGTAACTTTGATACGAACCAGGGCAGGCCTGAGCACGCTGAGATAAGTTTTAATGACAGCAACGCGAACAACACAGGCGATCCTTAACTCCGCATGCACCCTCCGTACTGGCGACTTTAAATGTATGTATGGTCCGGAACGCTGAGATGTGGCCCGTAAAGGTCTAACGGGCCAGCCAAATAACGGAGCTCCATGGCACGGATCGTTGTACAGCGTACCGTATTATACAGTGTACTGAAATCCGTCTGCTTGGCAAACGCCAAGATGATCATCCTCCAGGCCGGTTTAGTTCTTCCTCGTTCCGTAATTGGGTTAATTAAAACCATCGCAGTATATGCCCGGGAGCCATAGCTAATCACCGAGAAAACCTAACCCCGTCTGGGGGATCGCCGCCTTGGCGATTGCCAAGTGGGACAAGTTTCAAGACATAAAACGGTACATTATACGTGGGACATATGGGGCAGCCCTAGGCCTAGACCGAGCCATCATCTCGTACCCACACGGACTTAGGAACCCAAAATACAGAATATGCCCCTGCCGAAGGACGTAAACACTGAACCTACTGGGCGAATAAAGTGGTAACAATACGGGTTTGAATCGGCACACGCCCCGAGGATCTATATCTGCCAATACCCTGTGATCTCGGTGGATGCCCCTCGCAAAAGGAAGGGGGGGAGGGGGGGTGTACTGGCAGATATAGGGGACATCAGTTATGGAGTTGCATTAGCCTAATTGCGTATGGTATAGCACGCGTACTGCTTTTATATAACCTAGGAACGGAATATATACTATGATTAAAAAGGTGGCTTTTCTTAATTTGGCGTGCTTTTAGTACCCCTGGCTAGCTGACATCTATCCTGCCCGGTTGCCGAAATACTTGTTATTTGGCGGTCCTCGATTCGAATAAGGCGGAAACGACCTTCTCCATTGCCCTCCCCTCCTACAATGTCAGATGTGGTACAGTACCTGCCGGCTCAAAGCTCGCTAGCCACGTTAAGGCCTCTGCAATCGGACGCCGAATCGCTGTGGACATGCTCGTAACTTCGATTCCGTAAGCACATATCTCTGTTCCCTATCAGCCCCTTTAACGTGAGCAGTGGACTCCCCCAATTACCTGCGTGACCCTGCCAGTTCTCTCTTTCAGGTTGTTAACTTGGAGGCCAGAAAACGTGTTGTATGACTGAAAGCGCAAGCTGTGTTACAGGTTCCAGATGTTAAACTGATCTACAGCCAGGCCTTTCATTGGGGGCTTCCAGGATAGCTAAGAATATACTGGAAAGCGTAATCTAACTAGATGGTCCCAAGGAGAAGCGTACAATCCGACCATACACGATCCAGAGTCTATGAGATGTATCGATGCTCGGCCGTGCCAAGTTCCCGCCACCTAGCCAAAGGGTATTGAGAGCTCTGTATATGGGTTGAGTAGCAAAGGTCTATCGTCCGGAACACCACTGTGACTGTATTTAAGAGCGAGGCGGGTATATCATAGTATGCACATTCAGAATGCCCGTTTCAAGGCCCTCCCTGCCTTAACTCAGTCTTAGGTGAAAGAAACATACATAACTGTAGCGCCCTCTCTTCCCAGCCGCCAAATGTGTAATAACTTAGTAATCGACAACAAGTATTTCCATTAAGATATTCGTCACCCTGGTGGGTTTCGGCAACTCGTCTATAAAGTCGAATTTTTGATGATAACGGAATTAGTGACAAGGATTTTGTACAAATACCTAAATTTCGTTTTAACACAGGGCAAGACAATTCCTAATACTGACCGATTGTGTCTAGCAAAAGTATTCATCCACGCGCTTAGAGAAGACACTACAACCAGTTAACAACCTCATCCAATGCTGACAAAGGCATGTATTGAAACTAAGGCTCAATAGTTGCTCAATAGCTAGGGTCTTAGCCCAATAGATCAGCCCCCCTACGAGACCGCCATAGCTATCTATGGTGGCTTTCTCCCATGGCTATAGGCGTATTTCGATGTATATAAGGAGGCATCACTGCCCTCTTTTTCCTAGCTAGGACCCTTCAGAGGTTAACCAGATATATCTACTTCTTCAGAAATAAATGCTTCAGTGTATAATTATTAGTTTTTAAGAGGGGACTAGAGTTAGGGGGTTAGTACGTCTGTCATAAAGGTGGTCTAAAACCTGCCCATCCCCAAAAAAAGGGGTTGGGGGGTAAGTAAATACCTATATAGCCGTTACCCCCTAGCGACCCCTTTAAAAGAACAATACGTAAGCGTCTAGTCGACGCCACGTCCCTTGGCACCTGACAGTGATGTCAGGGTCTCATAGAGTGCCTCACCTGCATATGTCCCCAACTGCGAAAATGACACATAATAAGCAGTAACTGCTTTTTTTAATCTATGCTCTTCAAAAAATAGGACCTTAATAATTAATTACACTTAGCCAATAGTAATATATATCCGTTTAAACCTATTTTTTACAGTAATATTTATATTAACATATATTAATAATATAAATCGTAATATTACATATATTACAATAAAAACGTACCCGTAATATTAAAGCCTAATTCGTAACGCCGTTTCTTATTACCTTTAAGCTAATTCGGCGATACCTTAATTATATATAACTTAAATAAATCTGGTGAAAATTAACGTTTTTTATTAAAACTTTTCGGTAATTTTTTAAAGGAATTTATATAACGTTATTACGTAAAATACTTTTTAAAATACGTTTCTTATTATTAATTTCGTCCTCGAAATATTTTAAAAAATTTTTCCATAAAATCTTTACGAAAATTAATAACATTTTTATATCGCTTTTATTTAAATTAACCCTTTTCCTAAAAAAATAATAATTCGTAATAATAATTTAACTTACGTTTTTTCGTAAATAATAGTATAATATAAAATTATACCGCTTTTAATTATTAATATTAATATCGTTTATATTATAATGATATATATATATTATACGAAATATTTTAATTATTATTCGTTTATTATTTTTAAAAAATTTATAAATAAATTTTATTTATTTATTTCTTTTTTAACCGTATACGAACTAATTTAATACGTTTAATTACTTAATATAAGAAAATAAAAAATAATATTAAAAATATATCAACCTAGGCAATTTAATTTACCTTATTATCAAATATAAGAAATTTTATAATATTATTATAAAAAAACTCGAAATTAAAAGTTTAACTAATATAATTAAACGCTTAGCAATTCTATTATCCTTCCGCGTAATACCTATTAATATAACGTTTTTTTTTTACAAAATTACAAAATTAAATATAACGAAAAAAATAAGTTATCGAAAAATACGTAATAAGGTCCGGAATAAATAACCCTAAACCTGTTAACAAAAACAAAAACTATACGCTATATATTATTAAAAAATTATTACTATTTAATACTTTATCTTTCTTCGGACGCTTTTTCCGCGGTACACTTACAGAACCTTAATTTTTCTACGAATAATACCACGTCTATAACAAAAAAATTAACCCTTTTAAATTAAAATCCATACCTTAAAGCCCGTAAAATCGGATTTATTAAAAATTATTATCTTATAAAAAATCTTCGGCCCAATGGCTCAGTGGTCGCGAGCCTGGGTGTCTCTTTCAATTGCAACAGGCTTGGGCACCCTGTTTCGGTTAATCTTAAGGGACGGCTGGTTTAAATCCAGCTTGGGCTACCGTTCCTCTAGGTGACGCCAGCCTAGAAGGAGCTAGACCAATTGGGGCTTCGGTTCCGCCACCGTGTCGGCGATAATTGAGGGGTGGCTGGTGGGACCAGTTACGATTGGGGGCGCTGGGAACCAATTAATTAATCGGGTGTATCTATCGTTAGTTGCCGTGTCATATAACCCGCATTGCGTTTTTCCGGCCCTTGGCCAAGAAGGGACGGTTTTTAAGGGGTGCTCCCCGGTTGCGTTTGTGAAACCAGTTTGTGCATGTACTTAGTGAATGGATTAGCTCCCTGTATGTATGTATATAGCTAGATACCTTAATGGCACTTTACCTTGCATAAAAAATCTTCCCGTCGAACTTAATAATACTTTCATTTACCGAAATACAAATTCTAAATATATACAGCTTTAAAATAACGCGTTAAATTTAATTTAACTATTCGTTATAACGTTAAAATAATAAATCAAGATAATCGTAAAAAATTTATATATAAAAACGCTAATATAAAGCTTATTATTAATTACGAATAAAAAAACGAATAAAGGGATAATATAAGATTGTAAGGGAATGAAAAGGACTAGCCATTCCGGTAATATGACTAAAAAGATTAGCAGTTTTAACGCTTTATACGTTGGAAGTCCTTGTCCGCACTTAAGTAGGATACGCCCCGGGGCCTATATCCTTACAAAGATTTCCGGTAAGTTTTTCTAATATAACTTTATTAATTTTTCGGGGTAATCGTATATATATAATAAAACTGTCAGCAGTCACAGTGATCAAATGCAGGAATCTGGCAAAAGTGCGCATGGTTATTCTAGGAAAGACTGAAGAAATCTAGGGGCAATCGCCCTTACATACACGTTTGACTGTACAAAGGATAGTTCCTGGACAAAGGCTATCCTAGGCAGCATCTGCAGCCTAGACGTACCAGCCGTGGGCACCTGAAAGTACCAATTGCCGACACGCCTTTTTGCGTTAGGTAACCTTGTTTACGTGATCTTTCAAAATCAAATCTAAAACTTTAGGAAAATCCATTAAAAAATTATTAAAATTTTCAGTTTATATGGGATTTAAACCTTTATTTCCGTTATTCTCGTTTAAAATAAGGTTACGCAATTAACCGTTATACTAAAAAGCCGGCCTTTTCGTTTTACTGTTTTTTCGCAACCGTTCCGGAATACGGGGCCTACTTTTTCCGAAACGTTTCGGATTAAGCTAAGCATTAATATAAGAAAACGCTTTGTATACGCCAACCTGCTACATTAAAGGTTTTATAACTTTAAAAATCGGTTTTATTTTTTAACGGTAATATTAGTAAATAATTGAGATTATTACTTTTTAGGTCCCTTTTTACAAAAGGCCATTAAGTGGAAATTTCTTTTCGGTTAATTAGGGGATATTAACTAGTTATAAGTTATATATAGAATATTAACGCTTTTAAGTAAAAATTAACGTAAAGGGTTGTAGGTATATATAAATAGGTGATTTTATAAAAAGTTAAAGTTTTAAAACTAATAGGTAAACGGATGCTTTCGGGTAATTATAAGAAAAATACCGTAATCGTTACTTTTAATAATAAAAAATAAGTTTTAGTAAGGGAACGTCTTTTTTCCCGTATAAAGGAAGTTTAACGGGACTATTTTTTTGCTAATTACTTTAATTAAATCTTAAATATTTTCTAACTTTTTTTGTATTTTCTTAAGTTCTAAGTTAGTTGTAAACCGTTTAAAGTTTGCCTTATTAAGTAACTTTATAAGTTTGTCGGTAAGATTGTTTTTGCTTTTTACGTATTAAAAATTAATATTTCTTTTTCGGATTTTTTAACGTACGTAATAGTATTTAATTCGAATATAACGTTTTTTTCGTATTATTTACGTTTTTTTTACCTATTTAAACGTATCTGTATTATCCTTTAAAATAGGAATGGGATTTTTAAATATAAACCTTAGCTTTATTAAGAAGTTTCTAATCCTAGTTACCTTTATAGCTGCCGTTCCTGTTTTTACGTATTTTGCTTCCGTAATATATTTAGTAATAATATTTTATAATTTCGAAATCTATAAAATAAGCGTTTTAATTATAAAGAACATACAGCTTATTATAAATTTTATTAATTCGTAATTATTTACAAAGCTTATATTTATTATTCCGAATAACTTTAAGTTATTATATTTATAATATAAGTAATTTTTTCGTAATTTCCGGTACCGAAAAAATATATTTAATATACCGTTTAAATATTTTAGCAATTTTTTAATATATTCCTGGTATTTAAGTAACGGGTTATTTATGAACTTTACTTAAATTAATGTTATAAACGTTATATTTAATCTACTAATATAATTTAAAAAGTTAAATTTCCTTATCAGGCTTATATATTTAAACGTTTTTTTTTTTGCCAATTACGCTGTTATATTTTATAACGTACTTTAAATAATTCTTAACGAATAATATAATTTTTTTTTTATTTCGTTTAAGCCGATTAACTTTAGTAATTTTTTAATATATTGTTATTAATTTAACCTAATATTTTCTGTTAATAAAAAACGGATAATTTATACGCTTAAGTACCAGTCCGCATTACTTAAATCCTTAACTAGAACGTTTTTAATAATCCTTTTAACGATATTCTTAAAACGTTATTTATCAAAGCCGAAAAACAGGAAGTTATTTACGTATAAAGCGATAACGTTTCTTGTTTTAAGGTTATGATATATCACGTTATCCGAAGTTAACGGACGGAAGCTTTACTTCGTAAGTATTTTTTTTATTTTTTCCTACCAAGCAGCTCCGGCCTATTTTAAATTATATAATGGGTTTATCAGTTTGATAACCCTTTTAAGGAAAAATTTATATGTTTTTTTGTTCTTTAAATACGTATTAAAATACTTTTTTAATATCGGAAATTATTTTATATAAATATTTTCCTTTAACTTACCGTTTAAATACGTAGCAATAAAGTTTATCTGGAATATATATTACCTTAAAAAGGCAGTTAACGTTATTAAGATCTTTTAATACATTGTTTTTACGGTACTTATTACTGTTTCGTTATAGTTAATTCCTTTTTGCTATATAAATCCTTTTGCGTAAATACGTACCTTATACTTATTTAGCTTTTTTATGGACGTATATTTTTTTCTTAATATTTATTTAGCATTAATAAGGTGCCCTTAAATAATCTCGTTAAAAAGCGTAAATTTAAAAGTTCCGTACGAAAGGTTTTTTTTGATTTTTATAAAAATAACTTTAAATTATATTTTTCGTTTTAGGCTTTTTATAATTTCCTTTAAGGTCGGGCCGTTATTTATGGTAGCAAATAGCTTATAAATGTTAATATTTAACATGTTAATTACCTGTTTATATTTGTAAACGTTCCGGATAACCCAATTAGCGTTTTTAAAATTATTAAAATAGTCTTTATTATTACTTAACGTTAATGGGTTAAAATAGAAGGTATATAAGTTATTTTCGCTTTTGCCTTTTTGGGTTAAGGTTAGTTTTAGTTTTTAAATTAATTTTAAGGCTTTATTTAGGGCTTTTAAGGTGTATAGCTTAGGGATAATCTTTTTCGGGCGTTTTTTTTTGCGTTTAACCTATTTGGTTTCTTAGTCTGTATCGTTTTTTAAAACGACGTTATCGTTTTTGTTTTTTATTTTTACGCTTTATTTCTGACGGTATTTTAGACGTTTTTATACGGGTTATAAAAGTGATCGGATAATATTTTTAGGGTTAAAAGGTTTACTTAATTTTTCCAGGTTTTCGTAAATAATGATATGCGGTATTATAAATAATTTACCGCCCTTTAGTAATTATACCTTATAGTTATATATCCCTTAATAATTTAGCAGCATTTTTTTTATTTTATAAGCTGCCAGTTTTTTTGATTTAATTCGATAATTTTGATTAATTAGGATTATGTATTTGCTGCCGAGGATTCGGAGATAACCGTTATTTAGTTTGTATAATTTATTTAGTTCGAATGCGTTTTTAAAGTATTCGATTAATATTACATCTTTTACCGTAAATTAGCTTGTTTTGTTAATAGTATACGTTATTACTTTTATTACGAAATCCTAGAAATATATAAAAATCTTTATTTATACGGAAGTTATACGCGTTTCGTTCTGTAAAAATTATATTCCTCGTTTTGTAATTCCGTTTTGATATTGATTATATATGCTGGAAATTACCAGTTCGATATTTTCTGTAATGCAGAAGTTTTTAATTATTGTTATACCGAATTTCCTATTATCGTTAAGGCGTAAGATTTGCATTTTTTTGCGTTTGCTTTTTTCGTCCGGTAATAACGTTTTTAAACGTTTTGTAATTTACGTAATATATGCGTATAAGCTTTATTAAACCTTGTCTTTGTTTTTGAACGAATAATATTTTTTATGGCGTAATAGGTTGTTTGTAAAAAAATTAAAGTAATTTTTATTTTTGATATTAATAGGTTTAATTAATTTTATATCGTATTAAATAATTTTTTTTATATACTTCCCTTATTTTTAAAAGTTTGTAAATAGTATTTTTTGTATTTTCCTTTCGTCGTATGCCGTATAAAGGATGTTTTTTATATTATCGGGGTTTAAATTTATTTCCGTAAACCTTTTAATAGTTTATATTAATCGTTCGGTATTGGGGTGGTAAAGGTGGCGGTATTAAAGGATGATTTTCTTTATAATTTCGTCCGTTATTAAGATTTTTCCGTTTTTAAGGGCGTTTGAAAGTATGCGTTTTAAGTTATTTATTAGGTTATCGCCGTTTTTTTTATTGGATACTTTTCCCAGTACGAATCCTTATTGATAGTTCTTGTCGTTTGCTGGGTCCGGGGTTTTGATAATGGGTTCCGGCTTCCTGTAAAGCTATAGGAAAAATCCTTTCCGAAAGACGTTAATTGTTAATAATTGAATTTTATTAAAGTTTATTAAGGTGTTACGATTTAAGTAACTTTTTTTTCTGTAAAATATCTTCCCGGAGAATATTTTCAGTAAGAAGTTGTTAATATATAGCGTATACTTAATTATAATTTCGTTTTTTTTTCCATTATGTTTTTTTAAGGGCTATTTAACGATATTAATAAAAATAATAATTACGGGTCCTTTATCCGTTATGATTTGGATTTCCTTAAACTTAATATTTATTATAATGTTTTTTTTAAAATCGTTAATGTTATTCGTAATATTAACGTTTGTTTTTAAGTTTTAAAGTAATTTGTTTAAGTTATTCCCATAAAAGAAGTAAATGTATAGGAATATAGCGTTTTTTATAATGGTTTTTTTAAAGCGTTTATTTTCCTATAGCTTTAGGCGATTAATTACTTAAGCTTTAATATATTTACCTATTAAAATTTCCCGAACTTTAAAACGTTCCACCATTAAAGCTTTCCGGGCTTTAAGGCGTTTAGCTACTAAAGCTCCCTAAATTGCCTTTTGAATTATTTTATCGTACTATTGCATAAAGTTCTCCAGCTGTTATTTTTTAACGTAAGCGTTAAAAGTTTTTCCGTTTAATCGGTATAAATTTTTTAGGCCGTTAAGAATAAATTGTTTTTCGTTTTTGTTATTATTATAAACGTTGCGAAAATTATTACTTTGGTTATTCTGTCTATTATTGCCTTAACGTTAACTACGTTTTCCTTTCTTTCCTTTGCCGTTTTTTTCTTTTTGCGGCTCGGGGCAGTTTTTCGCTAGGTATCCGTATTTGCCATAGTTAAAGCAAAGTGGCTTTCCGTTCTTATTCCATACGGGCCTGTTATTTCGGAAGTTGTTGTTATTATTATTACCTTTTCTCTTACTTTTCTGGACGTTATAAAACTTCCCGTTTTTCTTCTTGTTAATACGGTTATGGAATTTGCTGTTAAAGTTGTCGATTAGCTGCTAAAAGAAATAATTAGTTTGCTTAAGCATTAATTAAATCGTTTTATACCAGTTACTAGCACGGTCCTTTACAGCAGTAAGGAATATAATAATTTGTTTTTTTAATCCGAGTTTTATGCTATAGCTTTTAACCTTTCGTAATAGTTTTTAAAATTTCGTAATAAACTGTACGGGGTTTTTTTTATCGTATATAATTTTGCTAAGCTTTTTCCAAAGGGATCTTTACCTAGCCTTACCTATTACTGCGTAAATTTTTTTAAAAGTCCTTAACATTTTTGTTTTTTTCTTGATATTTATAATTAACTTTAACGGCGTTTTTTTGTACGTTTTAGTAATGGCCTTTGCGAAACGTAACTGATTAAATTGTTTTAGTTTTATTTCGTTTTCATAATTAATTTTTTCAAGGGCAAATGTTAGGGCGTTATTTTAAAGCTCCTAATTAGCCCAGCCTGTTAAATGGTTCTCCTTATCCAGTAAAAAGTTAAAACGCTTTTAACGTAGCTTTATATTTTCGTTATTAGACTTTTTAAAGTTCTTCTCTTTTTCCTTCAGGCGAACGCCTGACTCGTTAAAGCTGTCTGAGTTACTAGGGCTTAAAAAGTTGCTGGGAATACTAAGGGAACTGTTACGACGGCTTTTTCGTCTTCGGGAACCTCTAAACAAATCTAAAAGTAACCCATCCGAATCGTCGGGGTCCCGGCATGCCACATTTTTTTTTTTGCGTAATTTTTTTTCTTCGTTCTTCTCCTTTTTCAAGGGATTAAGCTTTTCAATAAACTACCTTCTTAGCTGCGTTTCGCCTTTTCTTAGGGGGTTGATCTTTTTTACATTGTTCTCGACGGCGATAAAAGTTTCCTGTAAACCTCCCGTCCCTTAAACGTTTCGTAAAGCGCTCCTGTAAATACTTGCATTTCGTAAGCTTCGTATCGCCTTTAATTAAAGCCGTCCTTATTAAAATACGCTTCCAAATTAGGATATATTTAATAATCGCTTTACGATACTATTTATTCGCTTTATTATATCGGTTTTTTTTATTAAAGCTTTAAATTTTTAATTTTATTTTCGACCGACTTATATTTATATTCTCGTACCCTAACGTCCTTCTTGATTTTACTTAAGTTAATACCCAGGGACGTATAAAGTTTATTTAATTCTAATTAAGGTTATTATTTCTATATAAAAGTCTTATATCGGTTTTTTAGCTGTCGTTACTAAGGTAATAAGGTTTTTTCCGTAAAAGTTTCGAAGGCAGGTTTTTTTCTTACCGTTACGTTTATCGTAAGCTTTTGTTCTTCCCTTTCACTGTAAAATTCTTCGTTTTAAAGGTCCTTCTAATCGAAAGGAAAAAAAAATAAATCGTTATTCGTATACTTCCTGTCCCGTATAAAAACGAAGCCCTTATCGGATAGGCTGCTTTGTTCGACTGCAGGGAGCTGCCCTAGGGTACGTTCCTGTTATTCGCTTGCTATCGTTAACCGCTTACTTTCTTTTAAATTAACTAAGCGACTTTTTTTTAAATTTCGTACCCTTTCTATTAACTTAACCTGCAAATAACCATTCCGTTTAACGTATTACGGTTGCTAATTAACCAGAAGATGCTACTATATCAGCAGTTACAGTAATCAAATACAGGAATCTGGCAAAAGTACGCATGGTTATTCTAGGAAAAACTGAAAAAGTCTGGGGGCAATCGCCCTTACATACACGTTTAACTGTACAAAGAATAGTTCCTGGACAAAGGCTGTCCTAGGCAGCATCTGCAGCCTAGACGCACCAGCCGTGGGCACCTGAAAGCACTAATTGCCGACAAAAACTAAAAAAATATATATATATATATATCTTATTAACGTCTGTTAAATATTATTAATAAACTTATAAACGTAACTTTATTTTATTATATTTAAAATTAAAAATATTCGTATATTATACCTAATTTTTACTAATTATTTAAATATAAATAATTTTATTAAATTTAATAATGTAATAAGTAACGGTTTAACGTAAAAATTGCGAAAATTAACGGTAAATAACTTAAAATAATTTCTAACTAATAAATTCGGCAGTATATTCCGACGAAAAATACCTTTATTAATAAAGTTTACGTAAAAGGTAACAAAGTTAATTTAAGCTGTAAAAAGAAACTAATTTATTATAACGTCTATAACTTTCCATTTCCTTTTTATTTCGGGCTTTAAAATAGAGATTTGCTATTTGTGCTGTGTCCCCCTTGCTATTCGTGCTGTGTCCCACTTTTAACAGTTGCTTACAGCCGCCACAGATCTGCCACCTGTCAGTTTCCAACTAGTTCCACCCTGAGATCCGAAGCGTCACGGCCGTACGCACCGCCTTCTTCAGGATTCGGGATAGCCGTTATTGCCGAAATAACGCGTTGTTATTATAACGAAGTTATTATAACTGTTGTAAAAGGGTTGTAGTTGAAGAAGATAATTGTAGCTAAAAGCGTTGCAATTGCAATTACAACTGCAATTACAGCTGGGAGCTGACAGGTGGCAGATCTGTGGCGGCTGTAAGCAACTGTTAAGAGTGGGACACAGCACGAATAGCAAGGGGGATACAGCACAAATAGCAAGTCTCTTAAAATATACCTAAAATACGGTTATTAACGGTTATTTAAAATAAAAAGTTGGTTATAACAACAGTTACAACCCGCGTTATACCGCGTTCCTCCTATGTATCGACCCAAAGTGAACTACCTGCTATATATGGTTAGCGCGAATACCGCTACTGCTTATTGTGTGTCATTTTCGCAGTTGGGGACATACCGTAGTCGGTTGTGCCAAGGCTCGAAGGCCCCATTAATTGAGATCCCTGCGTTGGATGGACCTGTAGATATCCATTATTAGACAAGCTTTCTATTAAGGTCTATGTAACGCGCTTCTTCGCACGTGAGATCCTTAAATCCTCCTTCGTTCCTGATAGCTTCATCGCTATTAAACTTGCTCTGAGACAAAAGTTTGTCGCCTTCCCGGGAATATCTGATGCTGAGTATAATCCGAACCTCGCTCAATATCAAGGTCAAATTTTAAGAAGCCGATGAAGTCCCCCAAATTTGCTTCCACGAAACAGATCTCCGTAGGCTGTCAGGACGAGCCTCATGAATGACACGTCGCTAGATTATGAGAGGTCCTTATGACTCGTCGACTCCAAGATCGGGCCGGACCGGGACTCCGAAGGATGACTCCGATGCGGCGATTTTGAGGCTGGGCTCGCGTCGTCGGAAGCGTCATCAGACCCCTTCTTCTTGATATTCTTCCACTCCATGAACAGAGCCGCGACGACCCCGCAGAGAGCCACTCCCATGCCGCACATGAGTATCGTGGTGATGGTGTCGTTGTACGCTTCCCTGACCCGCGACCGAAACTCGGGCGGGACCTTGGCCACGAGCTCGCCGGCCCCCTGGTCGACGATGCCACTGGCGGCGTTTTCTATCCCGGGGATGATGCGGCCGATCTGCGACGTCATCCGCGAGCTCAGGAGGTTCTGGCCAACCGACGTGAAGACGGCGCCGCCCAGCTGCTGGGAAAAGAACATGATCGCTATCCCCGTAGGGATGTCGGGCTTGGCGAGCACGGCCTGCGCCGCCAGGCCGGCCGACTGCATGCCGCAGCCGAGCCCGAAACCGGCGACGAACTGGTATCCGATCCAGTGCGCGGGAGTCTCGCGGACCCTGAACGTGCTCATCAGGCCTTGTCCTACTGACAGCAAGCTCGGAGAGAGGATCATCGCGGGCACGTAATACCCGATCTTGGTGGTAATGCCTCCGGATATAATACTCGCAGCGACAAGGCTTAACATGAACGGTAGTGTATAGACACCCGAGTCCATGGCACTCACCCCCTGGACTACCTGGACTATAGATATCGTTAGCCGGTGTGTAGTTGGGGCTGCTCCTACTGAGCCACCAGGTGGGCGTTGCTTACACCACAGCGGCGTAAAATAAATGATCATCATCATCGAACCGGAAAGGCAAAACATGAAGACCGCTCCCGCCCAGATGCTCCGGCGCGTGATGATTCTCGCCGGGACGGTCGCCGTATCCGGCATAGTGACTTGGACAGCGACGAAAGCGAGGAGCAGTGCCCCGAAGAAGACCATCAACGTTATGATCCGCCAGTTATTCCAGGCATATGTCGACCCGCCCCATTGCAAGGCAAACAGGAGACAGGCGATGCTGGGAACGAAGAAAATGGTGCCGAGCGGGTCTAACCGCGTGATCTGTTGCCAGATAGTCGGCGGGTCCTGCTTGTTTTTGGGGACGTGCAAGAAGATCAGACACAATACCGCGAGACCACCGATGGGCAGATTGATATAGAAACACCACCTGTGCTCGAGTGAGTCAGCCCTCTTCCAGGATCGTCATCGTACAGCGAGCAGAGTGCTGCCCACCCACCTCCAAGTGACACCGTCTGTGAGCCCCCCGCCAATCAGCGGCCCCATGACGGACGCGATTCCGAAAACTGAGCCGAAGGCGCCCTGGAAGGCCGGTCGCTTCCGCAGGGGGATCAGCGGAAGCATCACGACCATGACGCCCGTAAAGAGACCCGCGCCACCAAAGCCTGCAACGGCTCGGCCGATGATGAGGGCTCTCGAGTTTGGCGCAGCCCCACAGATGAGAGAACCGATCTCGAAGACTAGAATGCTCCAGAGGAACGTCCTGAGTGGGTGGGTTAGTACGACATTAGTACAAAGCCCCGGAACCGAAGACAGAAATGATGACTGGATCATCGAAAGGTCATCGGAATCGAAGAATGGAGTGATGATTCAGTCATCGAAAGGGACGGGAAATTATGCATACCTCTTCGTTTCATAAAACTTGTAGATTCTTCCAAACAGCAGTTGTGATGTGGCCGTCGTCAACTGGTAGGCCGAACTATACCAGCCTATATCCCCCAGGCTGTTGAATTCCTGCGTGATCTGTGGGATAGCCGTCCCAATGATGGTGCGGTCCAGAGCAACGAGAAACATAGCAAGGAACAGGCTGACCAGAATGGCCCAAAACTTGAGCGTCTTCGGCTTGAAGTTCTCTTCGGCCTCGTCGACGGGTTTTGGCGTCGGCGAACTGCCGGGAATTTTCTCTATGTCGTCCGACATGACGGACGCAGCTGGAGCTTTGCACTTTACGCGAGGAAGATGTGTTGGAGCAACATGAAGGTACGGGCGGACGGTCAATGAAGAAAAGCTTGCAGAGGTTGTCCGGTATGGGGCTCTTTGTAGAACCAGGGCTACATGAGATGGCTAATCACAAATTCTTGCACGACAGAGGTCCCATTTAAATAGAGAAACGAATACCGAAGGGCAAACAAAGAGCAGACGCGCAGATACATGGCCATTCTTTCCATCCTGGATCAGAAGGGGATGGGGATGTGCGACGTCTATGGGACCTACCGTTAGGGCTGAGTGCCCGCAATCATACGGTACAGCAAACTCGTCAACATCGTCGACCATGTTTAATGACCGAGACTGTTATCGTCGCACGTTCTCGGCTCTCTCTCTCTTTCTGTCTCTGCGTCTCTTTTGTAGCTAGCTTGCTTGCTATCTGCCGAAAGAAATCGTACATTCGCCTGGTGGAAAAGGGACGGACAGTGTCGGACGGGGGGTAACAGGTGCAAGAGGGTTTGCCTTCCCCATAGATTCAGTTGATAAGGCTTATCGTCGGCCACGTCCAGTCACGCTCGGTCCCGAACCCCCAGCTTCGTAACCGAAAGAAAAACGGAGTCCCGCCGAAGCCCTGGACCTGCCTGGCATGCGTTGGATGTACTTCAACGCCGGGGCAACCCTAGGGGTACAACTGCTCCCACCTGTATATGTTGTATGAAATAGGGAGTAGCAAGGTCTTGGCCGTGTAATGAAATGGCAATTGAATAATAAAGGTTTGTGTTAACACCAAATCTGCATCGAGTGGGGCCAATACCACCTCTTTAAGACTATCCGCACTACTTGTACTCACCTCATACGGCGGGGTATCTTGTCAGCATCCCATTTGTGGCTCCTACGAACTTTCGCATCTCTGGTTGCGCGAATCACGTTTCGCTTCAGAATAGAGAGGATGGCTACCTACCCAACCTATAGTGACTTGATCCCTCTTATTATTACGCTTGATCCTTCAAAACGAAACGATGAGCAGTGCGATGCTACAGTAAAAGGAGAAAACCAATTCCTTCCCAAACCAAGCCATCAATAGCTGGCTGGGTACGGAAGGTCGTACTTCGTACATGTAGTATTACTAACCCGCCACAATCGTGCCCTGCTAACTATGTAATGTAGACCTTACCGAGTTAAAACATTGGGCTGTCCCGAGCAGAGAGGAGACTCCCCATCACTTGAAGAACTGGCTATTCTCTTCCCGCATTTCCTGTAGTACAACACCATCAACCCATCCCTCTAGTGGCCCGCCATTGGACACACGCTATCCTTTTTACCTAGTTGCTTGGGGTACATATATGCAAACTCCGGCTTACATATATCCACAAGCAATAACATCCTTCCATTCATCGGACCTCCAGGGTTTGGAGCACACGCGCGTGCTGTCTAACTCGGTCCCGAACTGCCGCGCTGTGCCGCATTCGCCGCATTCGCCGCATTCGTGCTGCCAATCAGCGACTCGGTACTTGCTAGCCGTCACGCGATAGTCTTCCTTCTTCGTTGCTTAGTTCCCCAGCCATTGTGTCCCATTCGGGACCGATTCGAGACCGACATGAACGTGAACATGCCCGAAACCCCAGAGTCTGGCGATGGCGGCGCCGGACATCTGCACGCCACTCCGCCGGGCTCGTTGGAGCATGCAGCCCCGCATCACAACAGCAGTGGCGGCCCGAGAGACGATCCTTCGGTCCTTAAGGTCACCCGAGGCCATTCCTGCCAGCTCTGCCAACAGCGAAAGGTCCGCTGCGACAAGAGCAAGCCATGCTCAAATTGCGTACGGGCCGGGGTGGAGTGCCGAGTGGTACCCCCGCAGCCGCCAAGGCGGAGAAAGAAACGGATTCCCGAGAGGGATCTCGTTGACCGCCTGCGAAAGTACGAGGCTCTCCTGGCCCAGAATGGCATAGAATTCGAATCCCTGGGTCCTGATGTTAAGGTTACCGACCAGGGCACCGTTGAGGAGGGCGACGAATTGGATACCGACTTTATCAGACCGAGGGCGAGGGAGTCTCCCGCGGGTGGCCCGGACCCGGACGAAGTCATCTCGTCTCCTGGGGAAACTCCGCATGTGCCCAAGTAAGCAGCAGTTTGGAGACACCCCGGTGGGTATCCCTTGCTTGGTCTAACGATGTGTAGGACTTTCAGGTGGTTTCCCTTTCAGAAAGAGGTCGGTATCCGATGCTTCTCTCTTTACTTATGTAGTCTAACTTCCCGCAGTACCGCGCAACTTCGGAGCTCGTTCGGGACTCGTCGGACGAAGAAGATGTGGGCTCCTCCATCAATCAAGCTTATGACAAGATGTTCGACAATAGCGGAGGCTTTCCTTTCGTTGTTGGCGGTGAGGTTCAGTCCGTCACCGACCAGCACCCGCCTGCCATTCAGATCTTTCAACTATGGCAGATGTATCTCGACAACGCCAACCCCCTTTTCAAGCTGACGCATACACCGACGCTGCAAGTACGCATTATCGAGGCCAGCGCGGCTATAGATAAAGTATCCCGGAGTCTCGAAGCCCTTATGTTTGCAATATACCTTATAGCCGTCAACTCTATCACGGAAGAGGAGGCGCTTGCCACGTTCAATGAAGAAAAATTGGCATTGATAGCTAAGTATCACCACGCAACACAGCAGGCCCTCATAAATGCCGACTTCATGCGGACACCGGATCTAACTCTACTACAAGCGTATCTTCTATACTGTGTAAATATCCATCGCCCCGCTATAACTTCTCCCAAGTTATTGATCTAACATGTCATCAGATCGGTAGTAGACAGTGGGTCGATCCCAGAACAATGTTCTGCCTCACCGGCATTGGCGTCCGCCTTGCACACCGACTGGGCCTGCATCGTGATGGTGCCCAGTTTGGTCTTTCTCCGTTCGAGGTTGAGGAGAGAAGACGCTTGTGGTGGAACCTTGCTGGTTTCGATAGGCGTATAGGCGAGATGACCGGATCAGTCATCACGGCCATCTCGAACGGCGGCGACTGCAAGTTGCCTCTGAATATCAACGATGCCGACTTAAATCTTCATGCCAAAGATCCGCCGACGCCACATGTGGGGGCGACCGAGATGATGTTCGCTCTCACTCGCCTTGAATTTTCCAGAGGGCCGGGAAACGACAAGATGAAGTCCCCACTGACGGACAACCCGACCGCCGTCGCGAACCTTGCGGACACTCGACTGGCTACCTTCCTGGAGAGATTCAACGCACACATGGAGGACACATATCTCAGATTTTGCGACCCAAAGATTCCGTAAGTTTGAGCCCGCGTGTCCCCTTTGCGCGGGATTGGACACAAATATTTCTCTTGGTCCCCTAGTCCCGTGACATCAAGCGCCGTACGATGGGAAACATTGATGGCGAGCGGCTAACATCGGTGGCGCCTTAGACTTCATTATATTACTATCTTGTTGACTCGAGCGCATATGTGCAAATTGAAGATCATGTCGGGATTTTTCCGTGCGGCCGTCTCTTCCGGGTCTGCCACGCATGCCTCCGTGCCTGTTAGATTGCCCACAGCTGAGAGCGACGCGATCTTCGTCGAAGCGATCAAAATGATTGAATATGACGGCATGATATTCGCCAACGAGAGCCTCAAGGGGTTTCGCTGGTACATGATGATGCAGTTCCCGTTCCCCGCCTACGTCTGCCTGCTGAGCGGGCTGCGCGAGCGGACAACTGGCGAGCTCTGCGAGCGCGCCTGGGACGCCATATGCGAGCATCACGAGCGCCGGAAGCTGCTGAGCCACCTGCGCACGCCGCTACACATCGCCTTTGCCCCGCTGTTCGTCAAGGCTTGGGACGCCCGGGACGCTGCCGAGGCCCAGCTCGGCCGCACCATCGCCCCGCCCAAGCTCATCACCCTCCTGCGGCAGATGATCGCGCGCGCCCCCAAGAGGACCAAGAAGAAGTCGCCGGTGCCGGACCACCTGGCCGCCCAGGCAACCACCGTCCCCGTAGGAACCGACAGCTACGCCCCAACTGTGACGGCGGGCCCCGCCTTGATACCATCGTCGCATCCGCAGGCACAACAGCCCAGTCCCGAAGTGCCGCCGCCCGCCATAGCGTCGCTCTATCCCCAAGGTCAAGACCTGTTCGGAGGCGCCGGCGGCATGCCGCGGCAGTTCACGGCGGCCCCGTCGTTCTCCGAGCTCAACTTCGGCGGCGAGATGGACTGGAACTACCTGCTGCAGGAGTACAGCGGGTTCATGTCGCCGCCGCCGCAGGAGTTCTACCTCGCGTCACAACATCAACACCAACATCAACAGCATCAAGGAGTCTCTACTGCTGCTGCTGCTAATACTAGCGCCGCCGCGGTGGCGCAGGATCTCGGTCATCACCTCTCAAATCATCCCCATCAACACCAGTCGGCTCTGTGGTAAGAGATGGTGTAATAAGGAGAAGAGCAGAATGAAAGAACAAAAGAATACCCAATCGGTCGATCTTGTAACTACCTAACTTGTGAAGTATATACCCACGTGTCTGATTAGCTACGTATACGATGTCCTCTATTTTAATTTAAATAATGCTATTCACTCTTTTGACGTCTTACGTTCTACAAGGTCTGTCTGTTGTTATGATGAAACCTGAGGTATCGGCCTGGACTATTAACGCGTTACTGAGTACTCCGGTACGTATCAAGGCAGGGTAGGTAGGTGTGTTCAGGTCTGTTGTCGCTGTGGTCATTCTTCTTCTGAGAAGCGGCATACTGTTAGTAGAGGGTATGTGTACGTCTTAGCAGCTGCTTGACTGGGTAGCGGTACAGGATCAAGGTGCATATGCGTGGAAAACCGTGGAATGTGGCGATATGTTCTATATAAGGAGACTTCACGTCCCAGGTCCCTGGGATAGCCTCTTCGTCCAACTCGAATACGCTCATCCTAAGCCTAAGCATTCCTTTTACAGCAGTAACCAGATTCTACTAGAACTCTGATAATATCTATTGTCAACGAGATGCCAAGCGGGTCACCATGTGCTTGGGGGCCGTGCAATCTTTCCAGTTTACCAGCCTCCCCACTGCTAGCTAGTTAGCTATTCCGTGCCTGCCTGTTTACCTACTTAGATTTATTGGTATCTGAATAACGAGCGGTCCTGGGCGTTCAGAGTGCTCAGCGTAACTGTGGCTTACTGCAACAGTGGTAAATGATGGTCGGCTTCTCCTATGATGGGTATTCAACTGCACATACGCTCGCGCGCGAAGGTAACAGTCACGGTGATTTAGGATATGTAATAATAGTTCAGTGGTGGTAGTAGTGTGGTCATTTGCATTCCTCTGCGCTAGCGAGTTTTAGTAGTAAGCAACCTTTTGTATGTGTACGTGCCTGAAGCGAATGCGAGACAACTCTAACTCTCCCGTGCTTAGTTGAAGCTACTACTACCAAAGTACAAATCATCGCCAAACTCCTCCTCCACCCCTTGAAGTCAATCCCGCAAATTCCAAATCTCGTAAATACGCCACTGCAAAGTCTATTCTCCCCTGTATCCAAGCACCCAGATCCTAGTCCTCACAGTCAGTCCTCCTAGTTATGTTTGGTGTGTTGCCTTGCCGCCCCCCTCGCCTGGTGTCTTGTATGTGCTGAGTGTGTGTTGTTGTTATAGTGGTGGTAGATCTCAATTGTGATGTGTGTCCCGAGTCGCTAGGTGTGGTATGTGTCTTGTCTGGCCTGGTATTATGGCTTGAAACTCAAGCGACATGTAATACGGCATGGGTGCCCACTTTTGCAGTCTTTTCGCTTCCCGGCTCAATCTCGGCTCAGCTATTCATCAGCCTCCCTTAGCCCCCATCAGCCTGGCATCAGCTCTGCTCAGCCCTTTCCCTAAACAGCCCATAAACTTACCTCAGCTAGCTCAGGCCTCTCTGGCTCGTTCTCCATTTTCTTCCAAGTCACTTAAGTACTACTCTACAACGGTGAAAATTAACCAATCAAATTCCAAATCCCCGTAACGAGCCAGCGAGGCCTGAGTTGTAGTTATACGAAAGAGGGGTTCATTTGGCACTTTTATTTCTTTAAAAAAACGAAAATCCATAATAACTTAATAATAATACGTTTTCTGCGATTATATATATATTTATACGATTCGTTTTATTATAGCTTATTAATAGTACTATGCTAGTTTTTTCAAAACAATCTTATTATGTTTAAATATTAACGTATTTATTAGCTATAACTAGAATATATTACGTTATTATTCTTTCTTTTCTAATACGATAAATCTGTATTTTTTTAACTTTATCGCGTTACGTTTTTAGAATAAAATATACGTACGTATATATTAAATTGTTAGTATTAAAATAAAAAATCTAATATAACGTTTGAAATTTTTATTTATAATTAGGTTTTTATATAAATAAAGGCCGAGTTTATCACTTTTATATAAAGACTTAAATTCTACTACGTATTAATAAATTTTTTATTCGAAATTAAAATAATTTATTTTATCTTAAATAAAAATAAATAATTTATAAAAACATTAAATTTTAATTTATTTAAACTTTTAAACTAAGTTATTATATACTTAACGTATTATATAAGTATGTTATTTATTTCTTTCGCTAATTTAATTACGTAACTTTAATCGTTTATTTTTTAATATTAATAATATAAAACGGCTTATAAAAAGGCGAAATTAAACTTAGCCGTTTAAGTTTAAAAAACCTCCGAAACTTAGTTATAAACGATTTTATATAATATATAACGTTCCTGCATCTACTTTAAAAAAACCGATATAATAATAAAGCTTACCAAGCTGATATTATCCCTGATTCGCGAAAATTAACACAAATAGAAAAAAAAAATCGATTATCGAATAGATTAATAATTTAAATATGTAAACGTTTTTTATCCGGCTTTAATATATTAAAAATATAATAAATTTATGACTTATATAATGTATTACGACACGTATTAAAACTAATTAAACGTTCAACTTTATTAAACGGTGAAAAAAAACTTAATATACGTTTAATTCGAAAATTTAAAAGTATTTCATAAATAATATAAGATCATTCGGATTATAATTACGAAATATAATAATAATAAGAAGATATTTATAATTTCGATAAAAATATTTTTTAATAAGTGTTTTTATAATAATAAATATAATAATTATAAGTACCGAAAAACGTAAAAAATTATTTTCTTCGTTAGTTTATCGCTAACCTACTTTTATCCGATTAAAAAATTACTATAAATAAAAACGGCTAAACTATAAGTAAATTAAATTTAAAATAAATTAAGCATTTTAATAAATATATTAAAACGCGTATTAAAAATTCAAAACGTTTTTTTATTTTTAATAGTTACGAAAACTATTATTTAATAAAATTAAAAAATTACGACAAAATTAATAATAATATTATATTTTATATACCTGCTTATTATACCTATCGAGTTTAACCTTTCGACATATCCTATTTTTTCGTATTATATCGTATTTATTCGTTATATATTAAAAGACTTATATAATATTACGTTACTTATATTACTAAGGAAATTTTTATTACCGGTTTCTATAACGTATTTAAAGTTACTATAATAGCCGGTAATATTAAATTCGGATTTATTAAAGAAAAATTTATTTTATTTAATTTTTGTCGATAATTGGTGCTTTTAGGTGCCCGCGGCTGGTGCATCTAGGCTGCAGATGCTACCTAGGACAGCCTTTGTCCAGGAACCATTTTTTGTATAGCTAAACGTATATATAAAGGCGATTGCCCCTAGACTTTTTTAATTTTTCCTAGAATAACCATACGCTTTTCGCCAGATTCCTGTATTTGATTATTATGATTACTAATATGGTAGTATTTTTTAGTTAATTGGCAATCGTAATACGTTAAACAAAGTGATTATTTACAGGTTAAGTTAATAAAGAAAGTATAAAATTTAAAGAGAAGTTATTTAGTTAATTTAAAAGAAAATAAACGGTTAACGATAGTAAGCGAATAATAAAAACGTATTTTAAGGTAGCTTTTTATAACCGAATAAAGCAGTTTATTTGATAAAGGCTTTGTTTTTATGCGGAATAAAAAAATACGAATAACGACTTATTTTCTTTTCCTTTTAATTAAAAAACCCTTAAAACGAAAAGTTTTACAGTAAGGGAGAAAAACAAAAGCCCGTAATGGGCGTAGCAGTAGAAAAAAAACCTGCTTTCGAAATTTCTTTAGAAAAAACCTTATTACTTTAGTAACGACAGGTAAGAAACCGATATAAAACCCCTATATAAAAGTAACAGTTTTAATTAGAATTAAATAAGCTTTATACGTCTTTAAATACCAATTTAAATAAGATTAAGAAGGACGTTAAGGTACAAAAATATAAATATAGGTCGGTCGAAGATAAAGTTAAAAATTTAAAGCTTTATTAAGAGAGAAGCGACGATATAATAAAGCGAATAAACAGTATTATCGAGCGATTATTGGATGTACCTTAGTTCGGGGGCGTGCCTTAATAAGGACCGTTTTAGCCAAAGGCGATACGGAACTTACGAAACGCCTAAGGGGCGGGAAGCTCGTAGGAAGCCCCTATCGCCGTTGAGAGTGACGTAGAAAAGATTAACCCTTTAAGAGAAGGCGAAACGAAGCCAAGGAGGTGGTCTATTGAAAAACCTAATCTCCCGAAAAGGGAAAAAAGCGAAAAAAAGGAGAAGTTACGCAAAGAAAAAAGTGTAGCACGTAGGGACCCCGGCGATTCGGATGGGTTACCTTCAGACTTGTTTAGAGGTTCCCGAAAACGGAGAAGCCGTTGTAATAGTTCCTTTAATATCTCCAGCAGCTCCTTAAGCCTTAATAATTTAGACAGCTTTAACGAATTAGGCGTTCGCCTGAAGGAAAAAGAGAAAAACCTTAAAAAGTTTAGTGATAATATAAAGTTACGTTGGAAACGTTTTAACTTTTTGCTGGATAAGAAAAATCATTTAACAAGCTAGGTTAATTAAAAACTTTAAAATAACGCTTTAATTTTTGCCCTTAAAAAAATTCATTACGAGGACGGAATAAAGCTAAAATAACTTAATTAGTTACGCTTTACAAAAGTTATTACCAAAACGTATAAAAAGGCGCTTTTAAAATTAATTACAGGTATTAAAAAAAGAACGAAAATATTAAGGACCTTTAGGAAAATCTATACAGTTATAAATAAAGCTAAGCAAAGGTCCTTTTAAAAAAAGCTTAGCAAAATTACATACGATAAAAAAAATCTAGTATAATTTATTACGAAGTTTTAAAAGCTATTAAAAAAGGTTAAATGCTATAACATAAAGCTCGGATTAAAAGAATAGATTATTATGTTTCTTACTATTATAAAGGATTATATTAGCAGCTAGTATAAAACGATTTAATCAGTGCTTAGGTAAACCAGTTACTCTTTCCAACAGTTAATCGACGACTTTAACAGCGAATTCCATAACCGTATTAACAAAAAAAGGAACGGGAAGTTCTATAATACTTAAAAAGACAAAAAAAAAAAAAAAAAAAAAAAAAAAAAAAAAAAAAAAAAAGGAAATAATAATAACTCCCGAAATAACAGGCCCGCATAAAATAAGAACGGAAAGCCACTTTGTTTTAACTGTGATAAATATAAATACTTAGCGAAAGATTACCTTAAGCCGTAGAGGAAGAAAAACGGCAAAGGAAAGAAAGGAAAACGTGGCTAATGTTAGGGTAATAGTAAATAGAATAATTAAAATAATAGTTTTCGTAATGCCTATAATGGCAGTAGGAACGAAAAGCAATTTATCTTTAACGGCTTAAAGGATTTATACCGATTAAACGGAAAAATTTTTAACGTTTGCGTTGAAAAATAATAACTTAAGGATTTTATGTAATAATACGATAAGATAATTTAGGAGGAAGTTTAAGGAGTTTTAATAGTTAAAGGCCTTAAAGCCCGGCAAGCTTTAAAGGTTAAATACCTTAAAGTTTAGGTAATTAATCGCCCTAAGTTACAGAAGGGCGAACGCCTTAAAGGAACTATTATAGAAAACGTTATATTTTTATATATTTATTCCTTTTACGGGAATAATTTAGATAAGCTGTTTTAGGATTTAAAAGTAAACGTTAATATTACGAATAATATTAGAGACTTTAAAAAAATACCGTAATAAATATTAAATCTAGGGGAATTTAAATTATAATAGGTAAAGGACTTGTAATTGCTATTTTTGTTAATATTATTAACTAGCCTTTAAAAAAATTTAATAAAGAAAGAAACGAAATTATAGTTAAATATATACTATATATTAACAACTTTTTTAAAGATATTCTCCGGGGAAATATTTTATAAAAAGGAAGGATATTTAAATCGTAACGCTTTAATAAACCTTAATAGGATTTAATTATTAACGATTAACGTTTTACGGAAAGGATTTTTTTTTATAACTTTACGGGAAGCCGGAACTTATTATTAAGGTCCCGGATTTAATAAACGATAAAAATTATTAATAGAGATTCGTATTAGAGGAAATATCCGGTAAGGAAGACGGCGATAACTTAGTAAATAACTTAAAACGCGTATTTTCGAACGTTTTTAAGAACGGGAAAGTTTTAATAACGGACGAAATTATGAAGAAAATTATCTTTTAATACCGCCGCCTTTGCTACTTTAATACCGAACGATTAATATAGATTATTAAATGGTTTACGAGGATAAATTTAAACCTTAACGATGTAAAAAACATCCCTTATACGATATACGACGAAAGGAAAATACGGAAAATATTATTTATAAACCTTTACAGGTAAAGGAAATATATAAGAAAAATTATTTGGTACGACATAAAATTAATTAAGCCTATTAATATCGAAAATAAAAGTTATTTTGATTTTATTATAAACGATTTATTGCGTTATAAAAAGTACTATTCGTTTTAAAATAAAAATAAAATTTAACAAAGCTTATATGCGTATATTATACGAATTATAAAACGTTTAAAAACGTTATTATTAAACAAAAAAAGCAAACGTAAAAAAGTATAAATCCTACGTTTTAACGGTAACAGGAAATTCGGTATAACAATAATTAAAAACTTTTATACTATAAAAGGTATCGAACTAATAAGTTTTAACGTATATAATTAAGATCAAAACGGAATTGCAAAATAGGGAATATAATTTTTGCAAAACGAGGTACGTATAACCTCCGCGTAAATAAAAATCCTTATATGTTTTTAGGATTTCGCAATAAAAATAATAACGCATATTATTAACAGGACAGGCCAGTTTACGGTAAAAGATATAATATTAATCGAATATTTTAAAAACGTATTCAAACTGAATAAATTATATAAACCCGATAACGGTTATTTCCGGATTTTCGGTAGCAAGTATATAATCTTAATTAATAAAAAATGTGAGATTAAATTAAAAAAGCTAGTAACCTATAAAATAAAAGGAATACTATTAAGTTATTAAGGGATATATAATTACAAGATATAACTATTAAAGGGCGATAAATTATTCATAATACTACATATTACAATTTACGAAAACTTGGAAAAGTTAGGTAAACTTTTTAACTTTAAAGATATTATCCGATTATTTTTACAGCCCGTACAAAAACGTTTAAGATACCGTTAAAAATAAGGCGTAAGAGTAAAAAATAAGGATAATAATGTTATCTTAAAGAACGATATAAACCAAGAAGCCAAACAAGTTAAACGTAAAAAAGAACGCCCGAAAAAAACTGTCCCCAAGCTATACACCTTAAAAGCTCCAGATAAAACCCTAAAGTTAATTTAAAAGTTAAAAATAACCTTAACCCAAAAAAGCAAGGGCGAAGGTAATTTACATATTTTTTATTTCAACTTATTAACGTCGAATAACGATAAAAACCGTTTTAATAACCTTAAAAATACCGATTAGGTTATTCGGAACGCTTACGAATTCGAATAGGTAATTAATATATTAAATATTAACACTTATAAGTTATTTACTGCCGTAAATAACGGCTTATCCTTAAAAGAAATTATAAAAAGCCTAAAACGAAAGATATAGCTTAAGGCTATTTTTACAGAAATCAAAGAAAATCTTTTTCGCGGAATTTTTAAATTTACGCTTTTTAGCGAAGTTGATTAAAGGCACCTTATTAATGTTAAATAAGTATTAAGAAAAAATATACGTTTATAGGAAAATTAAATAAATATAAAATACGTATTTACGTAAAAGGATTTATATAGCGAAAAGGAATTAATTATAACGAAATTATAGTAAATACCGTAAGGGCAATATATTGGAAAAGTTTAATAACATTAGCCGTCTTTTTAAGGTAATATATATTCCAGATAAACTTTATTACTACGTACTTAAACGGCATGTTAAAAGAAAATATCTATATAAAATAATTTCCGATATTAAAATTTTTTTTAATACGAATCTAAAGGATAAAAAAACATATAGGGTTTTTTTTTAAAAAGGTTATTAAGTTAATAAACTCATTATACGGTTTAAAGCAAGCCGGAGCTGCTTAACAGAAAAGAATAAAAAAATATTCGTAAAATAAAGTTTTCGTCCGTTAATTTCGGATAACGTAATATATTATAATCCTAAAATAGGAAACGTTATTACCCTATACGTAAATAACTTCCTGCTTTTCGGCCCTAACAAATAATGTCTTAAAGATATCGCTAAAAGGATTATTAAAAACGTCCTAATTAAGAGCTTAGATAACGCGGACTAGTATTTAGACGTACGAATTATCCGTTCCTTACTAATAGAAAATATTAAGCTAAATTAATAATAATACATTAAAAAATTGCTGAAATTAATTGACTAAAACAAAATTAAAAAAAGGGCCTATACTATTCGTTAAAAAATATTTAAAGTACGCTGTAAAACATAAC